>ML661906.1:5314892-5326082 GCA_007570785.1 Antilocapra americana | reverse complement strand
CACACACACACACACACACACACACACACACACACACACACACACACTAATTATATGACAAATATATCTCCTTTATTTGTGAATTTACAATTAAAATGATAAAAAATAGAGTATGTCAAGTTAAATAGAGGGTTTATGATTGAGTGAGTTTGTGAGACGTCTTCATGGAACAATTATGAAGGAATCAATCATAAACATAAACATTTCTAATTTTCAAGAAGAGATCTCTACTCTCTCCCATTCTATTGTTTTCCTCTATTTCTTTCTATTGATCACCGAGAAAGGCTTTCTTATCTCTTTTTGCTTTCCTTTGGGAAGCTGCATTCAGATGGATATACCTTTCCTTTTCTCCTTTGCCTTTTACTTCTCTTCTTTTCTCAGCTATTTGTAATGCCTCCTCAGACAACCATTTTGCCTTTTTCATTTCTTTTTCTTGGGAATGTTTTTGATCACCACCTCCTCTACAATGTCACAAACCTCCATCCATAGTTCTTCAGGCACTCTGTCTATCAAATCTAATCCCTTGAATCTATCTGTCGCTTCCACTGTATCTTTGTAAGGGTTTTGATTTAGGTCATACCTGAATGGCCTAGTGGTTTTCTGTACTTTCTTCAAGTCTGAATTTTGCAATAATATCTATATTACTCATGAAAAATGAGTTGATTTGCCTTTTCTATTTGTCTTTTCCTTTTAACATTTCAGTGAATGTTGAAACTGTAGAGAGTTTCCTGCAAGTTGATTCTATCATTTATTTAGATCCTTATACATGGACATCAGAAACAGCAAGTAAATTTATACCGAATTTCCATGAAACAAATGCCTTTGTGGCACAACATATGTGATATAAAAACACACGAAGAACATTTCCTGGTGAGGTGGAAGGAGTGGAGGGATGGAAAAGGGTGAGAGAAGTTGAGCTGTGAGCTCCTGACTCACTCAGAAGCTCCAACTGTAGTAATTTTATGTTTTCTCTCAGTGATTGCCCCACTCACCATCCTACATCTATAGACAGAGCCAGGAGCATGTCTTAATTTTCTTCAGGGAAGGGTTGTAATTCATGTATTTGGAGTTATAATTTTCATTATATTCTTCATAAATTTAATTTCTATTTCTCTTCCTGTATTTTCTGTGGGCAATTTAATACTATGATGCCCTTGTTTTGTTTTGGTAGTTATGGTTTCTCATACTGAAGTATGTTTTCTCTAATTTCAGCAACCCGAAATAGAAAAGATATATCTACCCTTAGTCTACTTCATGCAAAGAGAACCTAGTTCTTGTTCACACGATATTTTCACTCATGCCTATATGCAAATGATCGGATTTCCACAAATAATTTAGTAAAACTTATGAACACAGATACATGTACAATTCAAGAGAGAGACATCCTGGATTGGACCTCAACATTAGTAGTATTAAATTGCTTTTTTTTCCAGGTTGGGATTACCTAATTAAATGATTGCTACTAAAATCATTAAATTCTTACAGTTAAGTGTGTTTCGGATGACATTCTGAAAGAATTTAAATCTATTGGTTTAGCTCAAGAGATGAGGTAAAATACTAAATTAGTTTGATTACTTAAATATTCAATATGTTGTAAAACATATTTCTTGGCATTTTACTAACAAGCATGTGTTAAAATACTAGCTACATAAAGAGTCATGCATATAAAAGTATAAATAAATGTTAATGTTCTCAGAACATGAACACAATAAATGTTAATGTCCCTCAAACAGGAAAAAACAGAGAATGGGACAACAGTAAATTGTTATATTGAATATTATCATTTACGAGTCACCATTCAAACTTGAGAGCACAATAATTTAAGGAATCCTGTAAGTATTACCTGGTGGCTCAGGCCGTAAAGGATCTGCCTACAATGCAGGAGACTCAGGTTCAATCCCAGGGTCAGGAAGATCTGGAGAAGCAAATGGCAACCCACTCTAGTATTCTTGCCTGTAAAATCCTATTAATGGAGGAGCCTGGCATGTTGCAGTCCATGGGGTCACAAACAGTCAGACATGATTGAGCAACTTCACTAAAATCATACCTGAAAATCTTTCAGTTAAATGTGTTCATCTTTGTATATTTTTATTTCCTAAAAAGACATTCATCAAATATTTAGGGAAGTAGTTACAGGTCAACACAGCTCTTTTCTTTGCCTCTTTTTATATAACATGTTGTTTAAATAAAATTGAGGCATCACTTCGTTGATATAGACCTCTAAACTTGAAAATTACTTATGATCTGTTGATAATTATAGTAATAAGCAGGATTATTTTTTCTAATAAAAATCATAGGCAGAGACAACTCTAGTTCAGAGAGTTTTAAGCATCAAAACTTCTGCATTGTGATTTGAAAATTTAAATTATCATTTCCCCTGGTAGAATCAAATGGGATGGAAATAGAAATGTCTTTTTTTTGTAAGACAATCAGTATGTGATTGATTCAGTGCAGTTCAGTTGCTCAGTTGTGTCTGACTCTTTGTGACCCCACGATCTGCAGCATACCAGGCCTCCCCGTCCAACACCAACTCCCAGAGCCTACCCAAACTCATGTTCATTGAGTCAGTGATGCCATCCAATGATCTCATCCTCTGTCATCCCCTTCTCCTCCTGCACCCAAACCTTCTCAGCATTAGGGTCTTTTCCAATGAGTCAACTGTTTGCATGAGGTGACAGAAGTATTGGAGTTTCAGCTTCAACATCAGTCCTTCCAATGAACACCCAGGACTGATCTCCTTTAGGATGGACTTCTTGGATCTCCTTGCAGCCCAAAGGTCTCTCCAACACCACACTTCAAAAGCATCAATTCTGGAAGAGTTTGAGTACTACTCAACTCTTCCAGAAAATTGCAGAGGAAGGTAAACTTCCAAACTCATTCTACGAGGCCACCATCACCCTAATTCCAAAACCCTACAAAGATGCCACAAAAAAAGAAAACTACAGGCCAATATCACTGATGAACATAGATGCAAACATCCTTAACAAAATTCTAGCAAATAGATTCCAACAACACATTAAAAAGATCATATATCATGATCAAGTAGGCTTTATCCTAGGGATAAAAGGATTTTTCAATATTCGCAAATCAATCAATGTAATACACCACATTAACAAATTGAAAAATAAAAACCATATGATTATCTCAATAGATGCAGAGAAAGCCTTTGACAAAATTCAACATCCACTTATGAAAAAAACCCTCCAGAAAATAGACATAGAAGGAACATACCTCAACATAATAAAAGCTATATATGACAAACCCACAGCAAATATTATCCTCAATGGTGAAAAACTGAAAGCATTTCCCCTGAAGTCAGGAACAAAACAAGGTTGCCGACTCTCACCACTACTATTCAACATAGTTTTGGAAGTCTTGGCCACAGCAATCAGAGCAGATAAAGAAATTAAAGGGATTCAGATTGGAAAAGAAGAAGTAAAACTCTCACTGTTTGCAAATAACATGATCCTCTACATAGAAAATCCTAAAGACTCTACCAGAAAATTACTAGAGCTAATCAGTGAATATAGTAAAGTTTCCGGATACAAAATCAACACACAGAAATCCTTGGCATTCCTATACACTAACAATGAGAAAACAGAAGGAGAAATTAAGGAAACAATTCCATTCACCATCGAAACAAAAAGAATAAAATACTTAGGAGTAATTCTACCTAAAGAAACAAAAGATTTACATATAGAAAACTATAAAAAACTGATGAAAGAAATCAAAGAGGACACAAATAGATGGAGAAATATATCGTGTTCATGGATTGGAAGAATCAATATAGTGAAAATGAGTATACTCCCCAGAGCAATCTATAGATTCAGTGCAATTCCTATCAAGCTATCAGAGGTCTTTTTCAGAGAATTAGAACAAATAATCCCACAATTTGTATGGAAATACAAAAAAACCCTCGTATAGCCAAAGCAATCTTGAGAAAGAAGAATGGAACTGGCGGAATCAACCTACCTGGCTTTAGGCTATACTACAAATCCACAGTCATTAAGACAGTATGGTACTGGCACAAAGACAGAATTATAGATCAATGGAACAAAATAGAAAGCCCAGAGATAAATCCACGCATCTATGGGTACCTTATCTTTGACAAAGGAGGCAAGAATATACAATGGAGAAAAGATAACCTCTTTAACAAGTGGTGCTGGGAAAACTGGACAGCCACTTGTAAAAGAATGAAACTAGAACACTTTCTAACACCATACACAAAGATAAACTCAAAATGGATCAAAGATCTAATCATAAGATCAGAAACTATAAAACTCATAGAGAAAAACATAGGCAAAACACTCACCGACATAAACCAAAGCAGGATCCTCTATGACCCACCTCCCAGAATATTGGAAATAAAAGCACGAATAAATAAATGGGACCTAATTAAAATTAAAAGCTTCTGCACAACAAAGGAAAATATAAGCAAGGTGAAAAGGCAGCCTTCAGAATGGGAGAAAATAATAGCCAACAAAGCAGCGGACAAACAATTAATCTCCGAAATATACAAGCAACTCCTGCAGCTCCATTCTAGAAAAATAAATGACCCAATCAAAAACTGGGCCAAAGAACTTAACAGACATTTCTCCAAAGAAGACATAAAAATGGCTAACAAACACATGAAAAGATGCTCAACATCACTCACTATCATTGAAATGCAAATCAAAACCACAATGAGGTACCACTTTACACCAGTCAGAATGGCTGCCATCAAAAAGTCTACAAGCAATAAATGCTGGAGAGGATGTGGAGAAAAGGGAACCCTCTTACACTGTTGGTGGGAATGCAAACTAGTACAGCCACTATGGAGAAGAGTATGGAGATTCCTTAAAGAACTGAAAATAGACCTGCCATATGACCCAGCAATCCCACTGCTGGGCATACACACCGAGGAAACCAGAATTGAGATACGTGCACCCCAATGTTCATTGCCACATTGTTTACAATAGCCAGGACATGGAAGCAACATAGATGCCCATCAACTGAGGAATGGATAAGGAAGCAGTGGTACATATACACAATGGAATATTACTCAGCCATTAAAAAAATCATTATGGGAGAATGACATTGAATCATGTTAATTACCATATGTGAAATCAATCACCAGCCCAGTGTTGATGCTCGGGGCTGGTGCACCGGGATGTCCCAGGGGGAGGGAGTCGGGAGGGGGGAGGGAGGGGGTTCTGGAGGGGGAGCATGTGTAGATCCATGGCAGTTTCATGTTACTGTATGGCAAAACCAACATAATGAAGTAAAGAAAATTAAAAAAAAAAAAAAAGAAAGAGAAAAAAAAAATCATTTGAATCAGTTCTACTCAGGTGGACGGAACTGGAGCCTATAATCCAGAGTGAAGTAAGCCAAAAGGAAAAACAAAAATACAGTATACTAAGGCATATATATGGAATTTAGAAAGATGGTAACGAGAACCCTGCATGCAAGACAGCAAACGAAACGCCGATGTATAAAACAGTCTCGTGGACTCTGTGGAAGAGGGCAGGGGTGGGATGATATGGGAGAATGGCATTGAAACATGTTAATTATCAGATGTGAAATCAATCGCCAGCCCAGGTTTGATGCTCGGGGCTGGTCCACAGAGATGACCCAGGGTAGGGAATCGGGAGGGAGGAGGGAGGGGGGTTCTGGAGGGGGAACATATGTATACCCATGCCGCCATGTTAATGTATGGCAAAACCAACACAATAAAGAAAAAAAAAATTAAGCATCAATTCTTCTGCTCTCAGCTTTCTTTATAGTCCAACTCTCACATCCATTCATGACTATTGGAACAACCATTGCCTTGACTAGACGGACCTTTGTTAACAAAGTAATATCTCTGCTTTGTAATATGCTGTCTAGGTTGGTCATAACTTTTCTTCCAATGAGTAAGCATCTTTTAACTCCATGGATTCAATCACCATCTGTAGTGATTTTGGAGCCCAGAAAAACAAAGTCAGCCACTGTTTCCATTGTTCCCCCATCTATTTGCCATGAAGTGATGGGACCAGGTGCCATGATCTTAGTTTTCTGAATGTCGAGCTTTAAGCCAACTTATTCGCTCTCCTCTTTCACTTTTATTAAGAGTTTAGTTCTTCTGCTCTTTCTGTCATAAGTGTGATGTCATCTGCATATCTGAGGTTATATTTCTCCCATCAATCTTGATTCCAGCTTGTGCTTCATCCAGCTCAGCATTTCTCATGATGTACTCGGTATATTAGTTAAATAAGCAGGTGATGATATATAGCCTTGACAAACTCCTTTTCTTATTTGGAACCAGTCTGCTGTTGATTGATTATTCATGTCTATATACACGGCTGATGGATTTTAAAGTGATAACATCTCTAATTGCAAATCCAATACCTGAATAATCTTGCTCTGAGCTTTAGTGACCTTTTAAAATAGAAAAGTACTTCACATCAATCCCTCTATTGTTACTCATCTGAATACCTATTTTTACTCATTTGGATATGTTCTGCTATTGAGAATGTCCCACTGTGTCAGAACAACCGGCACTTAAACTACTAAATTGCTTTTACATAGGCAAAAATGAATGCAAATGTAAACCATGTAAACTACTTTGATTCACGATATTCGTTACAAATAGAACATTCTTTTGGAAAAGAGGAATTTGAGTAGAGAAGTCTGTAACAGGCTTTTCCTTTTTGAGCTACAAAATGCCTTAGACTTTAGCAACGTCTCTGATAATATAAAGAAAATTTCACAGTTGCATTAGTGACACACACACAATAGGAATTCATTAACAGTTGTGAATGAACAACTATAATACTGACATTTTATGCAACCATGCAAATTTATGTGGTAGTGTCAGAATAATAAAGCTAAATTATACAAGTAGACTGCTTAACTACAATGATTAGTAAGCATTTTCAAGCATTTAGGTTGATTTTAAGTGAATGTTATGCAAATATGCTTGAATCAAGAATTAAAAGCCAAGCAAACATGCTAAGCTTTCAAATAACTGGCAACATAAATGCTAATCTGACACAAATACTCTTTTGTTATTTATTTTTCTTGTCAGATACACTGTGACCTATGTTAAGTATAAATCAACGAGCATGCTCACATTTTACAAAGATAGAATAAATATACATATTTCTAATTCTCAGTTTTAAATGAAGAAGTGAATGGAATAATACTAAATAGCCCACATATTGAAATTATATATTTTCTGTAACATATTACGTTTATAACTCTACTAAATGATAATACACAGTAAATAGAACAAAGTTTTTATTTACTATGTTTTGGCATCTATATACAACCATAAATCCATCATCAAAATGGTAAACGTGTTCATCACCCCAAAAAGTTTGCTTATACCTTTTTTAAGCCTTCTTGTCTGTCTGGGTGTCTTTGCCCACATTCCCTAATCCCTTCTTCAGGTAATCAGTAATCTATTTAATATTACTATGTATTTATTTGCATTATGCAAAATTTCAGATAAATGGAATCATGCAGGATCTATTTTCTGTCTGTTATTTTTGAGTCTATCTATTGTAACTTTTTAGGACATAAGCATGCTATTGCATATGTATGTGTTAGGCATTCGGCAGTGCCTGACTCTTTGTGACACCATGGACTATAGCTCCTTTGTCCATGGCTATCCAGGCAAGAACACTGTAGTGGGCTGCTATTCCCTTCTCCAGGGGATCGTCCCAAACCAGGAATTGAACCCATCTCTCCCAAATTGCAGGTGGTTTCTTTACCATCCGAGCCATCAGGGAAGTTTAAAAGGTTATTCCTTTTCATTACTGAAACATATTTCATTTTATACAGTTTGAAACGTGGAGTCAGAATTAAGGAGGAGAAAGGGGTAACAGAGGATGAGATGGCTCAATGCCATCACTGATTAAATGGACATGAATTTAGGCAATCTCTGGGAGTTAGTCAAAGACAGGGAGGCCTGGTGTGCTACAGTCAATGGGATCTCAAAAAATTGTACACAACTTGGTGACTGAACAACAGCAACAACATTTTGTTTATCGATTCACCTAATAGTGACTATTTGAGACATATATGTTTTTAAAATATGCTTACTTATATAAGTCACTGTTTGGTCATATGCTTTCCTTCAGGTAAATATTTAGCAGAGACATCAGTTTGATGACAATGGTTCACATAGTCAAAGCTATATATATTTTTTACAGTAATCATGTACAGATGTGAGAGTTGGACTATAAATCATGCTGAGCACCAAAGAATTAATATTTTCCGAATGTGGTACCTGAAAATAAGATGTATTCTGCTGAATTTGAATGAAGTGTTATACAAATATTATTTAAATTGAGAGAGTTAATAGGGTTAAGCATTCTATAAGTTGAGTGACTGAACTGACTGACAGACCATTACTGATTTAAATTTGTGTTTCTGTTTTTGAGAAAGTGGTCACCAACTCCTCTTGATTAATAGACACATTTATCATTGTTAAATAACAATGATTTTTTGTCAATACTGTCTACTCTAAAACCTATACTGTCCTATAGAACTATTCCCTTTTTTCTTCAAATTAATATTGGCAAGCTATATCATCTTCCACTTCATTGCTTTTGTCAAATGTATGTTTATATTTGGCATTAGTATTTTGGTAAGCAGTAGATAGTTGACTGTTACTTTGCTTTCCAGTCAAACAATCCCTGTCTTTCACATTGAGTATTTATATATTTATATTTATTATGCTTATTATTATGATTCATTTTGAATCTGTCAACTTGTTCTTTATATCTGCTATAGATTTTTTCCACTCTTTTCCTTGTTCCCCTTTTCCTACATTTTGCCTTGCTTTGTATTAACTATGTTTCAAGATTCAGATTTATATTATTTATAACTTAATATCTATTATTCTTTTCTTCTTTAAGTCATTGCTTAAGGCTTTGAAACTTATGTATAAGATTATTCTTATGCATAACTTATAACTGATGTAAAAGATCCTTCATGTATAAGATTCTTATGCTCTTGTATTTCTGTTTCTCCTCTGTAGGACTTTGTGATATTATAGTTAGATATCTTACATTAACATATTTTATATCTTCCATACAGTATTTCTTTTATTTTTGTTTAAATGGCTAATTACCTTTTGACAAACTTATTTTTAAAAATCTTACATAGAAGATGGCTGAGGAATAGGACGGGGAGAACACTCTCTCCCCAATAAATATACCAAAAGAACTTTTAAAGGCCGAGCAAACTCCAAAAAACAGGAACTGAATGCTGGCAGAGGACATCGGGCATCTGGAGAGGCGACCCATTGCCGACGTGAGGAGGTAGGACAAAAGAAAGAAAAGAAAAAAAAAGTAGAGGGAGAGACAAAGAGCTGGGGACGGGTTCCATCCCGGAAGGGGAGTCTGGAATAAAGAGGAAAAAAAAAAAAAAAGAGGAGAAAGGTTTCCGAATACCAGGGAGCATTCTCTCTGGCAGATCTGCGGTGGATCTTGGAGAGCAATATAGCTGAGAGCAGAAGCAGATTAATAGCTAAGCCCTGCAAGGTTCATCTCTAACTACAAGGCACAGCCGAGCGGCAGCACAGCCGAAGCGGACTGCTCCTGCTCAGGGAGGGGCGGGCCGCGGGCTCAGGGAACGGGGCAGCCTGAGGGACCTAACCTTCCAGGAAAAGCTCCCCCTCCCCAGGCCAGTGCACAAAACAAAGGGCGGTGAGGAGTCAACAGAGAGGCTGGGCAGCTGAGGGCTGCGGACCGGCCCAGCCCCCGCCTGAGAGCAGTGGGCATAACCCAGGCCCGAGGAGGCTAACCAAGACTTCTGGGGATTCTGGACAGACTGGTGCTGTATACACCTTAGAAGGAGTGCTCAGCTGCACGAGCGGCCGGGCCGGGGGAGAGGAGAAGCCCCACTCCCCAACTGTGCTGGGCGGACGACAGAGAGCCTGAGCAGAGGGGGCAGGGGACGCCCTCTCACCAGGAGCAGGGCAAACTCCAAATAGCTGAATAGACACTTAAAAGACCAGCAGACAGAAGACCTTTAAGCTAGCAGAGCCAACAGCTTTGGAACTGACAGGAGAAGCAAATTAAATCCCTGCCGGTACCACAGACTGCATAGAAAGGAGACTGTAGACTGTGAGAAGGACAAGCCCGACCAAGAAGGCCTGCTTAGCTGCACGCTGAGAAAACCGAGCGGCTGGGCCGGGGGAGAGGAGAAGCCCCACTCCCCAACTGTGTTGGGCGGACAACAGAGAGCCTGAGCAGAGGGGGCGGGGGAAGCCCTCTCACCAAGAGCAGGGTAAACTCCAAAGCGCTGAATAGACACTTAAAAGACCAGCAGACAGAAGACGCTTAAACTAGCAGAGCGAACAGCTTTGAAACAGACAGGAGAAGCAAATTAAAGCCCTACAGGTGGCGCTAACTGCATAGAAAGGAGTCTATAGACTGTGAGAAGGAGAAGCCGGACCAGGGAATCATCTGAAAATCTACAGACACTTCCCTTCACCGAATGCACCAGCACCAGAGAAAGCCTTCATTATAACTGTACTAGGAACATCTTTTAAATTTTTAAAACTTTTATATATATATATTGTTTTTTTCTTTTTTTTTTTCCTTCCTCTTTTTTTTTTTTTATAATTTTTAAGTCCCATATAACCTTTTTTTTTTTTTTTTTTTTTTTTTTTTTCTCCTTTTTTTTTATTTTCCGTTTTTTTTTTTTTTAAGTATTTTTGAGAACCCAGTCTTTACTCTAGATTTTTAATCTTTGTTCATTAGTACTCGGTATCAACTTTGTACCTTTTAAGATCCAAGCTCCAGTACCCACTGCTACCTGGGAGTGAGATCATTGGCTTGACTGCTTTCTACCCATTCTTAACTCTTGCTACAAACAGTGAGGAAACCTAGACTCACCCACCAGAAAACCACACAAGCCTTTCCATCCAGGAAATTTCGACAAACCACACATCCAACCCCTCCCATAGAGAGGAATCCCCACAATAAAGGGACAACACAGCAAGATAAACAAGATGAAAAGGCAGAGAAATACCCAGCAAGTAAAGGAACAGGATAAATACCCCCTAGACCAAACAAAAGATGAAGAGATAGGAAGTCTACTTGACAAAGAATTCCGAATAATGATAGTGAAAATGATCCAAAACCTGGAAAATAACTTGGAGTTGCAGCTCAATAACCTGCAGGCAAGGATTGAGAAGATGCAGGTAAGCTTTAACAA
>ML661906.1:5268237-5309892 GCA_007570785.1 Antilocapra americana | reverse complement strand
GTTCATCGCTGCATTGTTTACAATAGCCAAGACATGGAAGCAACCTACATGCCCATCAACTGACAAATGGATAAGAAAGCTGTGGTACATATACACAATGGAATATTACTCAGCATTAAAAAAAAAATTCATTTGAAGCAATTCTACTCAGATGGACGAAACTGGAGCCCATTATCCAGAGTGAAATAAGCCAGAAGCAAAAACAACAATACAGTATATTAACGCATATATATGGAATTTAGAAAGACAGTAACGAGAACCCAACATGGAAGAGAACAAAAGGAACGCAGATGTATAGAATAGACTCGTGAACTTTGTGGATGAGGGTAAGGGTGGGATGATATGGGAGAAGGGCATTGAAGCATGTTAATTGTCATGTGTCTAATCAATCGCCAGCCCAGGATTGATGCTCGGGACTGGTGCAGCGAGATTTCCCGGGGGGAGGGAGGAGGGAGGGGGGCTCCGGAGGGGAAGCATATGTAAACCCATGGTGATATCATGACAATGTATGGCAAATACAATAAAAAAATAAATAAATAAATAAATAAAAATTAAAAATAAAAAGCTTACATATATGTTTATCATTCCTGATGGTCTTTACTCATTTTTTTAACCTATATTTCTATCTGGTATCATTTTCCTTTTGCTTAAAGTACTGCCTTAACATTTTTCATTGCAAAAATCTACTTATAATGAACTTTTTGAGCTTAATGTGTCTTAAATATGTATTTCGTCTTTGCTTTTGCATAATATTTTTCATTAGTAGTACAGAATTCTGTATCAAAAAGTCTTCTTCTCAATCTTTTAAAGATTTGCTTCACTACTTTTTCATTTGCATTGTTTCCAAGGAAATATCTGCTACTATATTTAACTTTGTTGCTCTGCATAAATGTTATTTATCTCTGGCTGTTTTTTTTTAATTATTTTCATCACTAATTTTGAACTATTTGATAACGATGAGCCTTGGTGTACATTTGAAATGTTTATTTATGTGAGAGTTGTGAAGAAAGATCGTTATACTTCTTGAATCTGTAGATATATCAATATCATCAAATTAAGAAGTAGTTTAGCCACTATTTGTAAAATATGTTTTCTATTGCTATGTCTCGTCTTCTACAGCAATTCCACCATGTGTGTTAGGTTTAATGATGTTTTAAATTTTCTTTTTATTTTTGTATTTCATATCCACTATTTTCTATTTATGTCTTCAGGTTAAGTAATCTTTTATTCTATAGTATCATCTTTTGATAATAACATCCAGTATGTATAACTCATTTCAGACAGTAGTTTTCATCTCCCTACAACTAATTTGGCTGTTTTCCACATCTTCCATTTCTCAGCTTAGCATATTTCATTTTCCTGTTGGCTTATTTAACATCTTTGTGTCAGTTATAATAACTTGGATACCATCGCCCACTGTTTTTACATTTTTTTTAATTGGAGGATAATTGCTTTAAAATATTGTGTTGATTTATACCATATATCAGCATGAATCAGCCATAGGTATACAAATGTCCCCTCCCACCTGAACCCCTCTCCCATCTTCCACCTCATCCCAATGAAATGCTGCTGTTGTTGTTCAGTCACTATGTCAGACTCTTTGCCATCCATAGATTGCAGCATGTCAGACTTCCCTGTCCTCCACTGTCTCCTGGAGTTGGCTCAAACTCATGTTCATTGAATCAATGATGGCATACAACCATCTCATCTTCTGTCATCCCCTTCTCCTGCCTTCGATCTTCCCCAGCATCAGGGTCTTTCTCAACGAGTTAGCTCTTTGCATCAGGTGGCCAAAGTACTGGAGCTTCAGCTTCAGCATCAGTCCTTCCAATGTATATTCAGGACTGATTCCCTTTAGGATTGACTAGTTTGATCTCCTTGCAGTTCAAGGAACTCACAAGAGTCTTCTTCAGCACAAGTGTGAAAGCATCAGTCCTTTGGCACTCAGCCTGATTTACGGTCTGACTCTCATATCTGTACATGAGTACTGGAAAAACTATATCTTTGACTATATGAAACTTTGTAGGTAAATTGATCTCTCTGCTTTTTAATAAAAAGTGATGTCTATGTTTTTTTAATTAATGGGATATTGCTCAGCTATAAAAAAGAACACATTCAAGTCAGTCTTAATGTGGTGGATGAACCTACAGCCTAATATACAGAGTAAAGTAAGTCAGAAAGAGAAAGACAAATATTGCATATTTGCTTATTCATGTGGAATCTAGAAAGATAGTAATAATGAACCCATTTACAGGGTAGCAATGAAGATGCAAATGTAGGGAACAGACTTGTGGACACAGTGGAGGAAGAATAGAGTGGGACTAACTGAGAGAATAGTGTGGAATCATATATATTACTATATGTAAAATAAATAGAAATGGGAGTTTGCTTTGTGACACAAGGAACTCAATTCACTTCTCTGTGACAACTTCACCCACTAATTCTAATAACTTTGTCAAAACTTGGCCAGTTTTGATTTATTAATCTTCACCACAGAAAGTCTTCCTAGCTCTCTCATGATTCTTTTTCTCTGTTCCACCACCTACAAACTCATCTAAGGCAGTAAGTTAGGGAAATTTTAGAATTTACCTCATGTGTCTCCTGCTTCTTATTTATTATTGTCTTTTGCAAGGTACATGTTTTCTTGAAAACCATTGTTTCACATGTTTCCCCCCCCCCCAACTTTATAATGACTTGAAGCAGGAGAATAAAGCTGATTCTCATGACTCCTTCTTGGTTGGAAATGGAAGTCATGCCTTCATTTTTTGCTAAGTATACAATTACTGAATTGAAAATTTTGGTGTAAATAACAAAGTAATTGTAGCTAAATATCTTTAACAATTATTTTTCATTACAGCAACATTGCATCATTGATATTTATCAATGGCAGCTCATTGTTGCTATTATTTTACCAGCTTCTTTTTATCAGTGATGTCAAAATATTTCTATAATTGTAAAGAATTAAACATTAATCTTGGGTACTTTACAGTAGAAAATCAGGAAGATATGTATTACTTCAAATACCATTCCTCCAAATAATAAAGTGGCTTAATGATCTGTTAAGAGCAAGTGAAAGTTTGCCTAAAATACAATAGACATCTTTTTTACTTAGATTGAAGGAATTCTGAGACAGTCACAACCTCAGATGTTAAGATCCCCAAGAGAAGGAAATTGCAGAAATATAAGATCCACACCACACTGTTTTTATTTGTATGACATTTTTAAGGCCAAGATGCCAAGAAATTTAACAAAAGCAAGTTGTAAATTAGAATGTTTTATTCAGAAGCCTCAGAGTCTGAAGAAACAAAAATTGGCCTCAAAATCCACCAAAGATATAGTTCTGATTTCACATAAGTTTTTCAGTTAGAATTTCTGCTGCTCTATCCTTGGAAATGAGAGGAAAATCAAAATTAAACTCAGCCTCCAGTCAGTGAAATTCTTTATTTGGTTTAGGTCACTTGACCCTAATTTAGCTCCCTGTTGGAGTGTAAATTAATTTTTTTTTTCTAAGACCAGTTTACAATATCCAAAAGCCATTTTTTTTTTTACTTTCAGATATAGCAGTTGATATCTAATTAAAAAAATTGTAACAGGCATTCCAAGACAGAAGACCACAAGAGAAAAATAAATAAATCAATAAAAGAAAATAGGAAATCATGAATGGACTTTTCTTATGTAGACTTTACATTAACAGTGATTAATTCATTCCAGAATAGCCAAAGATGAAAAACTATTTTAGAGAGTGTAAATCTATAAAAAAGACAATGGAAACTCTATATTTGAAGTTAAGAATAGTTGACATTGGAAATAGCTTGAAGAGAGAATTATAGAATGGGAAAATGAGTACACAGAAAATATATCATCCTACAGAAGAAAAATTTTAAACAATTAAAATACAGATGAAATACAGAGAAGGGTGGAAGAGACCTGTGAGACACAGTGAAAGATCTACCATATGTGTATTTGAATTTGTGAAAGAGTATTTGTGGATAAGTGGAGAAAATATGATGTTTAAAGTGAAAACAGTTAAAAACTTTTCAAAAACTTTGAAAGACATTACACCACATATTTAAGAAACTCCACATATATGAAGAAGAATTAATACAGAGTTAAATACACTTAAGCACATAGGGACATTTAACACTTTCATTGACATGTAAAGAAAAAATAAATGCATACGAGTAGTAGGGCAGATGTGGAGGGAGTTCATCACATTCAAAAGAGCAAAAAATGAAACTTACAATAATATTTTCCTTATAAGAGATGAAAAGACCTTGAGGCTGAGAAATATTGAAGGTGGGAGGAGAAGGGCATGACAGAGGATGATATGGTTGGATGGCATCACTGACTCAATAGACATGAGTTTGAGTAAACTCCAGGAGTTGGCAACAGACAGGGAGGCCTGGCGTGCTCCAGTCCATGGGGTCACAAAGTCATACCTTTTTGAGCAACTGAACTGAACTGAGCCCTTATATTAATAATTTTCTCTCTCAGACTGAAATATCCTGAAACTTGAAATACATGGCAAACACAAAATGCAAAAAGTGGTTTAGGAAGGTAAATTCTCCTAATTGAATTAATCAGAAATTTGGTTAAAGTACTAATGATAGGGAAGTTTATAGGTAAAGGAATGTTAAAAATAATAACTATGATAAATGAATATATGTACATTAATATCATATAAAATATAATTTAAGGTAAGAAAGATTTATAGAAACAAAGATGCATGTATGAAATAAAAATATTTAATCCTTTTATATTGTACAACAATTCTATATCTATGAGTGAAAATCATTCATTTGTGTCTGACTCTGCAAATTCTCCAGGCCAGAATACTGGAGTGGGTAGCTTATCCCTCCTCCAGCAGATCTTCCTGACCCAGGAATCAAACCAGGTTCTCAGCATTGCAGGCAGATTCTTTACCAGCTGAGCAATCTACATCTATGCATAACCAGTATTATGGCTTCTAAATGTATAAAAGAAAATCTAACCAATATAGAGGAGAAATATGAGTATAACTTCTCTCTTTAAAAATTATTAAGAAAGCAAATATCAAAAAATAGTAAAACATCTGAACAATCTAATTACCAGTATTCATATAAATGGCATATTGTAAAAGTGCACTGAACAATGACAGAATCAACATTCTCGGTGGTGCTACTTTACCAAAATTAATGAAAGGTGAAATTTTAAATTGTCTCTACCAATTTCAAAGGAATAAAACATGGAACATACGTATTCCAATCTGAGTGGAATTCAGGTAGAACTCAGTAACATTAAATAAATAGAAAAATTATTATCTCTTCATATTATGTCTATATGGGCTTCTCTTATAGCTCGGTTGGTAAAGAATCTGCCTACAATGCAGGAGACACTGATTCTGTTCCTGGGTTGGGAATGTCTGCTGGAGAAGGGATAGGCTACCAACTCCAGTATCTTGGGCTATCCTTATGGCTCAGCCGGTAAAGAATCTGCCTACAATGCTGGAAACCTGGTTCAATCCCTGGGTTGTGAAGATACAACTAGAAAAATTATTATCTCTTCATATTATATCTATACAGTTATAAATTATTATCTCTGCCTGCATGCTTAGTCATTCAGTTTGTCTGACTCTTTGTGACCCCATGAACTGTAGCCCATTAGGCTGTTCTGTCCATGGCATTCTCCAGGCAAAAATACTGGAGTGGATATCTATTCCCTTTTCCAGAGGATTTTCCTGACCCAGGGATCGAAATGGGGTCTCCTGCTTTGCAGGCAGATTCTTTACAGTCTGAGATAAGGACATTTGTCAATTAAAAATTGAAGTTTAGAAAATATTTTCAACTGTATAAAAATGAAACATATCAGAAGTGCATGGCAGATAAAATGGTGCTTAAAGAGAAAGCAATAGGTTTAGATGAAAATGTTAGGAAAGAAAGAAAGGATGACAATTAGATAATATATGTGTACTTTTCAAGCACTTAGGAAAACCACAGAAAATCAAACCAAAAACAGTGAATAAAGATAATGAAAATTCATATAAACAAAAAAACTAAAGCTTATTTCCAGATTAATTAAATATCTAAATATGTGTCTTCTAAAAGCTAATGATTCAGAGAAACCATTTGCATACATCTGGGAAGGATTTCTATCCCAGTTAGGTTAGAGAGAAACTATGAAATCATTAATTAGCATCCATTTTTAAAATAAAAGGAATTTTTAGTCCTAATGCTAATATAAAGTTCTCATAAAATCAATAATAAACATACAAACAATTTAAATTAGGCAAAATATATGTATATGATATTGCAAAAATGATAGGAAAGTGACAAATAATTAATATATGAAAGGTGCATGATTCTTAGTCAAAAGAAAGATTCCGTATGTAGAGCAACTTAAAGTATGGACATTGTTAGGAGTTTAAATTGGTACAACTACATTGGAAAACTCTTTGCTATATGTAAAAATGTTCAAAATATGCTTACTCTTCTACTAGTAATATCACTCGTGGGTGTAAACAAAATGTGTGTGTGTGTGTGTGTGTGTGTGTGTCTAAAATGACATGTTTAAGAATATTTGTTTATAATAGCTCCACACAGAAACAACCCTTAGTTCTTACAACTGTGTTTGAACAGTATGTATTATATATTTTAAAACTTAATATTATAAGGCTATTGTATGCAGGTGACTGCTACATACAGTGACATAGATGAACTTCTATATATTAAACAAAAGAAGCCAGACGCAAAAGGATACATACTGTCTACTTTCAATATTATAAAATTTAATCAGGTGAAACTTATAAATAAGGACATAAATTGACCTCAGAGCTAACTTTGGAAAATGAGAAGAGGAGAGACTGGAAGAAGGTAAAGAGGTATATTGAGGGCTGCTAATATCTTTTTTATGGGTCTGCATGTTGTCTATACAGATGTTGACTTTGAAATAACTGATCCATAAAATCGATTCACTTTTAATAAATATGCTGTACTTCCATAAAAATTAATAAGATAAATATTACTGTGTTTCCTCCCTTCTCTGTCTTCTTTGATCATTGATATATGTACTCCCCTACCCTTTCAGTACTTTAACATTTCAGTGAAGAAAAAAGTTCAAATGCTTAGAATCAACAGGCAAAATCTTTTCCACTGAAAAGGAAAAAAGTCTCTTTCAGACTTGCCTCTGTTATTGTCTTTTTCTAGAGTAAATGTAAAAAATGAAGGATTGAAAGAAAAGAGAAAAGACAGGAAAGGGGGATGCAAGAAAGAGAAGGGAATGAAGAGAATATGAAAAAGGAAATCTGCGAGAACTAAGAGTAGGAAAATGGATGAAACTAAAGTGCTACAAATGAAAAAGGAAAACTGGAAACCTCTCTATATGGCCTTTTTTGCTAATATGACACACTATAACTTTGGTAATTATGTACATAACTATAAACTCTGTAATGATTGCATTTTTTTAAATTGAAAGGCTGCCATTTGTGGCAATAACTAGTAAGTAAATCTACTAAGTAACTCTCTTTTACTAATTAATAATCCCTTCATAAGAATTCTTTCAGTATTTCATTTTCAAGATAAATTTCTCAGCCCATATTTTAAATTAAAATTTTCCTCTTGCTGAGGTTTATTGCTTGCAGAGTTTTAATAAAATCATACCAAAACTCCTTATATCTAGATGTTAATATATAGAAATGAGTGCATGCTTAGTCTCTCAGTCGTGTCCAGCTCCTTGCATCCCCATGGACTGTAAACCACTTGTCTCCTCTCTCCATGGGATTCTCCAGGCAAAAATACTGATAGGTATTCCACCAATAGGGTAGGGGGATTCCCTTTTCTCCAAATCCTCTCCAGCATTTATTGTTTATAAAACTTTTTGAGGATGGCCATTCTGACTGTTGTGAGGTAATAATATATCATTATAGTTTCTATTTGCATTTCTCTCTTTGCAACCGCACGGACTGTAGCCCACCAGGCTTCTCTTTCCATGGAATTCTCCAGACAAGAATACTGGAGTGGGTAGTTGTTCCTTTTTCCAGGGGATCTTCCCAACCCAGGGATTGAACCTGGGTCTGTCACACTGTAGGCAGATTCTTTCCAGTCTGAGCCACCATGGAAGCTGATATATAGACATATTTCCCCTTATATTTTAAATCAGATCTGTGAGCTCATACCTTCCATTTTAAAAGCTCTGTTTCATGAATAGTTGATATCAGTCCAAAATTTCAAATCTTTTGAATGTAAATTGCTTATTATGTATATTAAAAGAGAAGTTTATGGTTTTGAAATATGTGTGCTGTGTTAGGATAAATTGGTAAGCATAAATGTCATATATATATAATAATTAGCAGTAAATATTTTCACAATAAGAAAGATCACTATGATTAAGTAGGAAAAAAATGAATTTAAGAATGGAAACAATTAGATTCATTTTATTTATCTCTCTATTTATTTTTCTTTACATTATCATGTTGGTTTTGTCATACATTGACATGAATCTGCCATGGGTATACATGTATTCCCCTTCCAGAACCCCCTTCCCACCTCCCTCCCGATTCCATCCCTCTGGGTCATCCAGGAACAACAGCCCTGAGAGCCGTGTATCATACATCAAACCTGAGCTGGTGATTCATTTCACATGTGATACTTTACATGTTCCAATGCCGTTCTCCCATATCATCCCACACTTGCCCTCTCCCAAAGACACCAAAAGACTGTTCTATACATCTGCATCTCTTTTGCTGTCTCACATACAGGGTCATTGTTATCATCTTTCTTTCTTTCTTTTTTTTTTTTTTTTTTGCTATTTTATTTATTTTCTTTACATTATCATGTTGCTTTTGCCCTACAATGACATCATTACCATCTTTCTAAATTCCATATATATGCGTTAGTATACTGTATGGTTGTTTTTCCTTCTGGCTTACTTCACTCTGGATAATAGACTCCAGTTTTGTCCACCCAAGTAGAACTGATTGAAATGTATTCTTTTTAATGGCTGAGTAATATTCCATTGTGTATATGTACCACTGCTTGCTTATCCATTCATCTGCTGATGGACATCTAGGTTGCTTTCATGTCCTGGCTATTGTAAACAGTGCAGTGATGAACATTGGGGTGCACTCTTTCAATTCTGGTTTCCTCGTTGTGTATGCCCAGCAGTGGGATTGCTGGGTCATATGGCAGTTCTATTTCCAGTTTTTTAAGGAATCTCCATACTCTTCTCCATAGTGGCTGTATTAGTTTGCATTCCCACCAACAGTGTAAAAGGGTTCCCTTTTCTCCACATCCTCTCCAGCATTTATTGCTTGTAGACTTTTGGATGGCAGCCATTCTGACTGGTGTAAAGTGGTACCTCATTGTGGTTTTGATTTGCATTTCTCTGATAATGAGTGATGTTGAGCATCTTTTCATGTGTTTGTTAGCCATTTTTATGTCTTATTTGGAGAAATGTCTGTTTAGTTCTTTGGCCCACTTTTTGACTGGGTCATTTATTTTTCTGGAATTGAGCTGCAGGAGTTGCTTCTATATTTTTGAGATTAATTGTTTGTCCATTGCTTCTTTTGCTATTATTTTCTCAGAAAAAGCTGAGAGAATTCAGCAACACCAAACCAGTGCTTCAACAAATGCTAAAATCTTCCCTAGAAGGAAACACAGATAGGGTGTATAATCTCAAACCCAAAACAATAAAGTAAATGGCAACAGAATCATACTTATCAATAATTACCTTAAATGTAAATGGGTTGAATGCCCCAACCAAAAGGCAAAGAATGGTTGATTGGATACGAAAACAAGACCCCTATATATATTGTCTACAAGAGACCCACCTCAGAAAAAAGGACACATGCAGACTGAAATTGAAGGGCTAGAAAAAGATATTCCAGGCAAATAGAGACCAAAAGAAAGCAGGAGTAGCAATACTCATATCAGATAAATTAGACTTTAAAATAAAGGCTGTGAAAAGAGATAAAGATAGATATTACATAATGATCAAAGGATCAATCCAAGAAGATATAACAATTATAAATATATATGCACCCAACATAGGAGCACCACAATACGTAAGGCAAATGCTAACAATATGAAAGGGGAAATTAACAATAACACAATAATAGTGGGAGACTTTAATATCCCACTCACAGTGATGGATAGATCAACTAAACAGAAAATTAACAAGGAAACTCAAACTTTAAATGATACAATAGATCAGTTAGACCTAATTGATATCTATAGGACATTTCACACCAAAACAATTGATTTCACCTTTTTATCAAGCACACATGGGACCTTCTCCAGAATAGATCACATCCTGGGCCATAAATCTAGCCTTGGTAAATTTAAAAAATTGAAATCATTCCAAGCATCTTTTCTGACCACAGTGCAGTAAGATTAGATGTCAATTACAGGAGAAAACCATTTAAAAATTCCAACATATGGAGGCTCAACAGTACACGGCTGAATAACCAACAAATCACAGAAGAAATCAAAATACACATAGAAATGAATGAAAATGAAAACACAAAAACCCTAAACCTATGGGACACTGTAAAAGCAGTGCTAAGGGGAAGGTTCATAGCAATGCAGGCTTACCTCAAGAAACAAGAAAAAAGTCAAATAAATAACTTAACTTTACACTTAAAGCAACTAGTAAAGGAAGAAATGCAGAACCCCAGGGTTAGTAGAAAGAAAGAAATCTTAAAGATCAAGGCAGAGATAAATGCAAAAGAAACAAAAGAGACCATAGCAAAAATCAACAAAGCCAAAAACTGGTTCTTTGAGAAGATATATTCGTATTTTAGGATAAAACTTTAACCTGAAGTACATAAAATATAATTTTATTGATTCTATGCAAATATTTTATTGACATTAAGAAACATATTCTGCACACTTAATATTTCTAATAGTGGGATGCAGCTCACAATTGTAACAATCTTACAATTACTGTAAGACTGTTAGCTGTAATGACAGAGTTGTCATTACCTTCCATGTATGACTTTGATCTCAGGTATTCATATTGTAATTACTTCAACTGAATCATGTGCATTATTGGAACTACATATGTCAAGTTTGATTACCACTGAAAATGTCTTTCAAAATGTTCAACTTTGTCTCAGTACTGAAACACAAAATGTTATTGTGTATGCAGAACCACAGAAGCAGAACTGTAGGGCATAAATAAGACATTATGGGCAAAATATTCATCATTGAATGAATGGTTGTAACTTCAGATTTTCTTGAAAGCAACAAGCAAGTAATTTCATGGGACTTGAGAGAAGAAAATACTCCCAAATAGGCCAGCTATCTTATTTTATTACTTTCAAACACACTGATCATGGAAAAATATGAAACAAGGAATTATCAAATACCTAGTAATATTGGAAAAAGAAATAGAGACTACTGAAAACAGTTTATGTATTGTTTAGATTATCATCTTATTGGAACTTTCCAACTTTCCAATGATTAAGAACAATTAATTATCTTGATTTTTAAAAAAATCCACAAAACTGTGAATGTAAAACATACTTATATAAAACATACTCATGTAATACCAATATCAAAATTTGAAAAATGCGTTTCAATAGCTTGGAATAAAATTCTGAAGATTTTAATTAAGTATTTGTTTGAAAATGTTGGGTAGCCAAATCTAAAAAGGATATAGAGTATTGTGTTATGTGAAAATATGAATTTGATATGAAAAAATTAATATAGAAAATTTGGGCTATGAATGTGAGGGAATTTTAGATATTTTCAAGTCATTTGTCATGAATGCATTTTTTTTGCTTATTTGTATTCAAAGCTGGAATATGAAAAACATAGAAGATTTTTAGAACAGTCCATTTAATAATGGTGATATTTGTACCAAAAGCAAAGGAAAAAGTTTAGAATACACAAGCACTAACCCTGCTAGAGTGCATTTATTTGTTTAAATTTGCTGAAACAGAAGAAGTAGGAGGAAGATAGATTGCTTTGACCCAATGCATTTTGGGGTAGAAGAGTGATTTAGCCAGGCAAAATATCATTGTTAGAAAGAGACAGATATTGTGAGTTTTTAGCTGCATAATTTAGGAAACTTAAACCCTCCTCAGTAAGAAATGGTCGTGGCTGGCTTTATTTTGGGGGGCTCCAAAATCACTGCAGATGGTGACTGCAGCTATGAAACTAAAGGACACTTGCTCCTTGGAAGGAAAGTTATGGCTGACCTAGACAGCATATTAAAAAGCAGAGACATTACTTTGCTAACAAAGGTCTGTCAAGTCAAGGCTATGGTTTTTCCAGTAGTCATGTATGCATTTGAGAGTTGGACTATAAAGAAAGCTGAGTGCAGAAGAATTGATGCTTTTGGACTGTAGTTTTGGAGAAGACTCTTGAGAACCTCTTGGACTGCAAGGAGATCAACCAGTCCATGCTAAAGGAGATCAGTCCCTGCGTGTTCATTGGAAGGACTGATGTTGAAGTTGAAGCTCCAATATTTTGGCCACCTCATGTGAAGAGTTCACTCATTTGAAAAGACCCTGATGCTGGGAAAGATTGAGGGCAGGAGGAAAAGAGGACAACAGAGAATGAGCTGGTTGGATGCCATCACTGACTCAATGGACATGAGTTTGGGTAAACTCCAGGGATTGGTGATGGGAGGTCTGGTGTACTGAGGTCCATGGGTCGTGAAGAGTCAGACATGACTGAGTGACTGAACTGAACTGATGGGATTCATTACAATATAATATGGTGGAATCATGGGTCTATTTCTAAATTGAAATTTTAGTAAACATGTTTTGAGGTATATCAGCTTGATGTCTATATCTTGGGATTGTAGCAGAAAATACCTGATAAGCTTTCATGAGCAAAGTCATCAGCATTTATTAGGGAAAAGAAAAAAAAAATATTGAGTTAGAGCATAATGTGAGTTACTCTTCTCTTACACAGTAGTAAATTTATAGAATGGTGCATTTTATGAATCAAAGTAATGAAATGTGCGTTAGAATTAATAAAATAGTGGTAAAGTGAAAGAAAGAAAATGAAGTTGCTCAGTTGTGTCCAATTCTTAGCCTACTAGTCTCCTCCATCCATGGGGTTTTCCAGACAAGAGTACTGGAGTGGGTTGCCATTTCCTTCTCCAGGGATCTTCCCTACCCAGGGATCGAACCCAGGTCTCCTGCATTGCAGGCAGAGGCTTTCCTGTCGCAGCCAGAGGAATGCAAGCTAATAGTAGTGGTAAAGAACCCACCAAAGAGATATAAGAGACACAGGTTCTACCTGTGTTGGGAAGAGTCCCTGAAGGAGGGTATGATGATACACTCCAGTATTCTTGCCTGGAAAATCCTATTATGGAGGAGCCTGGAAGGCTACAATCCACAGTGTCACAAACAGTCAGACACAACTGAAATGACTGAGCATGTACTCACGGTAAATAAAGCTGTTGTCCATTTCATATCCCTATTGGAGAAAAATGAGGGCCACATGCCTTAAGTTTCCATATTGAGTATATGAGTATAAAACTTCCAGATAATCAACAGAATTGTAAATTTGTTCCAGGAAATAGTAATGGATTTATGGGAGATTTTGCTTTGCAACTTCTTGAGATCTTTCCAGGTGTAGTCTGAAGTCAATTTTCCCTACAGAGATTAGCGAGAGACTTAAGAAAGAGAAAGACCTCTCTAGATTGATCAAGTGGCAAGTTTAATAAGTAGAAGAATTTACTTATGAGTCTAGACTTCGGTGGCCACCAAATAAGCAGATTTTTTCACCTGCCCTCCAGAAGCTTAGAAAAGTATATAGAGAGGACTTAACTGGGTTCAGTCATGTATTCAGTACAGACGATCTCAACCCCACATTTCTATTCCAAGGCTATATTCTTGGGGCAGCTTCTGGGAGTAGGGAAGACAAGCTGAATGTACATTTCAAGGACAGGAGAAGGAGTGGGAACCTCCAACTACCTGGGTCCAGCTGGATGTCAACTGATTTTCATGGCTTTTTGATGGCCTCTTCCAATAGGAGGAATATATAATGATGAGGTTCAAGGAAGTCCTCCCCAAGTAGTGTTACTCTGGCATGCAGATTATTTTGAGTTGAAAGCAAGAAAGGCCAAAAAGACTCAGCAAGAAACTTTGAATTTTCCCCAAACTGTTTAAAAGAATTGAAGATTGAAGATGTGCTCCAGAAAGGGGTTATCGCCCATAGATACTTATAGCAAATATGAACTCAGTGTGGTAGATGAAAGATCAAAGTCCTCTCTGCCTCCCACTGTCTCTAGCTCAGCAAAATTTGTTTACCAAATATTAACTCTTATTTCCCTTTAAACCCCCCGACCTCTACATCCTTCTTAATACAGAATGATATATATATATAAATTATATATATATATATATATATATATCCATCTTGCTTTACTATCTTTAGAATTCCTCATGTTTATGTCAATTCCTCATACCTATATATTAAGTTTCATTACTCCTGTTAATGTCTTACATTGCTTTAATTATTTAATCAGCCAAAAAACTGAAAAGGGAAGGAAGGAAATATTTATATTCCCCACAATAATATTCATTTTCCTTCATGTATTACTGCATAAATAAAATAAATATTAAAATTTGAGCAATCCTTTTTTTATCTTTTGACTATCTTGGCTTAAAAACTTTAAAATAAAATAAAGCATGACTGAATTCTACTATTAATAGCATTAAATATAACATTTACTAAACTATTGTACACATTATTTGCTTTTAATGTTTCTTTACTATGCTCTTTATAAGGTTATTATTGAAATGTTTTAATTTTGTACTGTTTAAAAAATAATTTTATTATGTTATACTGACATCCTCAAATCTGATAATAAAAGTTTTACAGTTACACAATGTGATTCTTTAATGTTTTCTTTCTAATAATAAATAGAGACCTTGATTTATTTAATAAGGTTTGCTTAAGTAAAATCACTTACATTACATTACATTACATTACATTTTTATCAGAGAAAGAGTGTCATCTCAGGATACAGAATCAAAGATCTTCTGGAAATATTAGTGATATAATTTCTAAATTTGCACTTAAACTGATGGACTGCATAAAAGAATATAGTCTCTTTGAAACTGTCATTATTGCTTCAAATAAATGGTGATGGAGGATGCCTGAAGCTTTCCTCAAAATTATCTTTTTAGCTCTGATACAATATGTTGTTTGTCAGATGAGATGGTTTTAGATATTTTTTAAGCATTCCATAGCCTATTCACTTTGGATATGATATGATTCTTTTAAAATTCAATACAATCTTTTACATTTAAGGAGTTGATTATGCTCCATGTGTGAAATTCTTGTACAAAATAGATAGCTGGTGGGAAATTTCTATATAACAGAGGGAGCTCAGAATGGCACTCTGTTACAATCTAGAGGGGTGAGATAGGGTGGATGGGGAGGAGGCTCAAGAGGGAAGGGATATATGTGTATTTGTAGCTGATTCATATTGTTGTATGATAGAAACCAACACAACATGTTCAAGCAATTATCCTCCAAATAAAAATAAAAATTAAAACAATCAAAGCCTTTCCATACTATTTAGCTTTATGTCTACATTACTAATATTTTGGTACTCTCTGTCACTGATTTATCAGATTCAATTTGGTTATTCATTAATATTGAGTTCTTTCTGTTTTTATCAATAAAATTGACAGCTTCTCATAATAGGTGAAAACATGGCTCCCTATTTTCACTACTATCAACTGTATATTACAATAAAAGAATATCTGATATCAAATTCTAGCACAAAAATGGATACTGACAGTATTACACACAAAAAACTAATCATATAGCTTTACCCTATAGGATTGATAAAAATATAGATACCAACTTTAACAAGTAAGCAGCTTCCCTGGTGGCACAGATGGTAAAGAATCTGCCTGCCATGAAGGAGACCTGTGTTTTATCCCTGGGTCAGGAAGATCCCCTGGAGAAGGAAATGGCTACCCATTCTAGCATTCTTGCCCAGAGAATTCTATGGATAGAAGAGCCTGGTTGGCTAACGTTTATGGGGTCACAAAGAGTTGGACATGACTGAATGACCAACACTTAACTCTAACAAGTATTTTTAGAGTTTACTCTAGGCAGCTGTGGCAATACTATATTTCAGATTTCAGGCTATCTTCCTGTGAGGCCATGTGATAGAATCTATTGCCCATGGTAGAACGTGGATTTGATCAGGACTCTAGGCCTGCGACACAACAGCAAAGGGTAAGAAAGGTTCAGTGTTTACATATCTTCTAGCATTAGGTTTTAAAAACTTTGTAGCTAGATTTATCAACTTCTAAGGTAGATACTTTATAAACAATTATATCAAATGTTTGGTAGAGTACCTCATGTGGATATCACCAGTCAGTTTCCCAAATTTGCAGAACAAAAATTTTGTCAAGCCATGATTAGGAGGAAACATAGATATCAAGCCAACATTGTTACACAAAATACTTTCTTATTCTTTATATGTAATCTGTAGGAAAAGACCTTATTAGATTACATTTATGCTTCCCTTGTGGCTCAGATGGTAAAGAATCCACCTGCAATGCAGAAGACCTGGGTTCAATACTTGGGTTAGGAAGATCCCCTGGACGAGGGCATGGCAACTCATTCCAGTATCCTTGTCTGGAAAATCCCTGTGGATAAGGGAGTCTGGCAGGCTATGGTCCATGGAGTTGCAAAGAGTTGGACATGATTGAGTGACTAAGCACAGCATAAATTACATTTATTAGTTCAACTACTAAATATTGAGAGGACATATAGAAAAAAAATTTTTAGCATTCACATAGGAAAGACTTTACCTAGTAAATGAATGAGTTACATAATTCATCAATTATCACACAAACTTACTCCTGATTGGAGATTTTTCTGAGTATTTCAAGTCAATACTTTTATAGGTCAGCACTTAGAACTCAAATGATGTTAAATAGGGATTCCACATTTAAATGGACTGGAGAATTCTAGGAAAATACTAATAGTAGAATAATTTGGAACTCTCCTTTAATTTCTCCTTAATTTTTTTTAAATGGACAAAACAACTAGATTAACAAAACATCCACCAAAGTAAGGGACACAGTGTTTCTACCAACTTCCAAATATGAATGGAAGGAGGCAAATAGCCAGACCATTGATAACTGTAGAAGACAGAAAGACATTCGATTTCTGATCTAAAGAAAGAAACAAAGTACTTACTAGAAAGCACAGCAGGTGAAGGTAAAGACAACAGCACCTGGACAGTGGTTGTGCAGGTCTAATACACCACGAATGTTGTATTAGTGAGTGCAAGGGAGCCTGTGACATGTAACATCTTCTTCTTCTTCCTTTTTTTTTTTTAACTTGTATTATAGGAGCATCACATGCTGTGTCAACTTCTGCTGTACAGCAAAGTGAATCAGTCATGCATATAATGTGTCCCCTTTTTCAGATTCCCTCCCCACTTAGGTAACCATACAGCACCAAATAAAATTCCCTCTGCTATACACTAAGTTCTCATTAGTTCTCCATTTTAAACACTGTAATGTATAAAGATCAACTCTAATTTCCCAATTCATCCTACACATCCACCCTTACCCTTGGTACCCATATTTTGTTCTCAAAATCTGTGTCTCTATTTCTGTCATGCAGATAAAAACATCTATAACATTTGTTGAGATTCCACAGATATGCATTAATATATAATACTTGATTTTCTGCCTTTTACTCTGTATGACAGTCTCCAGGTATGCCCACAACTCTAGAGAAGACACAATTTAATTCCTTTTTATGGCTGGATAATGTTCCATGGTGTATACATACCACAACTTCCTTATCCATTCCTCTGTTGATGAACATTTGCTTGCTTCCATGCCCTGGCTACTGTAAATAGTGCTGCTGTGAACACTGATTGGCAAGTGTATTTTTGAATTATTGTATTCTCTGAGTATATGCCCAGTAGCGGGATTGATGGGTCATACAGTAGTTCTATGTTAAGCTTTTTAAGGAAATTCCATATTGTTCTCCATAGTGGCTGGACCAATTTACAACATCATCAAGAGTGGAAGAGGGTTCCCTCTTCCCCAAATCTCTTTTAGCATCTATTGTTTGTAGATATTTTGATAATGGTCATGATATCTCAATAGTTTTGATTAGCATTTCTCTAATAATTAGTGATGTTGAGCATCTTTTCATGTGTTTGTTAACTATTTATATGTCTTCTTTGGAGAAAAGGCTGTTTTCTTTTCCATCTATTTTTTGATTTGGCTGTTTGTTTTTTAATATTGAGCTACATGAGCTGCTTGCATATTTTAGAGATTAATCACTTGTCAGTTGCTTCAGTATGCAAATATTTTCTCCCATCTTAAGGGTTGTGTTTTTGTCTTACTTATTATTTACTTTGATGTGCAATAGGTTTTGTTTTTAATTAGGTCTCACTTGTTAATTTTTGTTTTTACTTTTATCACCCTAAGAGATGGGTCAAAAAAGATCTAGCTGCAATTTATGTCAATGTGCATTCTGCCTATATTTTCCTCTAAGAGCTTTATAATGCCTGACCTTACATTTAGATCTTTAACCCAATTTGAAATTACTTTTCTGTACGGAGTTAGGGAAAATTGGAAGTATTCTAATTTCATTCTTTCATATGGAACTGTCTAGTTTTCTGAGCCCCGCTTCTTAAAGAGATTGTCTGTCATAGATTAGGTGAGCATAGGTGCATGGGTTTATATCTGGGCTTTCTCTCTTGTTCTGTTGATCTGTATTTCTGTTGTTGTGCCAGTACAGTACTGTTTTGATAACTATAACTTTGCAGTATAGTCTGAAAACAGAGCACCTGTTTCCTCCACCTCTGTTTTTCTTTTGCAAGGTTTCTTTGGCTATTTGGGACCTTTTATGTTTCCATACAAATTGTAAGATATTTTTCTTCTAATTCTGTGAAAAATGCCATTGATAATTTGACAGAGATTGCATTTAATCTGTAGATTACTTTGGGTAGTGCATCATTTTCACAATATTGATTCTTCCAACCCAAGGACATGCTATATCTCTCTATGTGTTTGTATCACCTTTGACTTTTTCTTTAGTGTCTTATAGTTTTCTGCATACAAGAGTCATGTCATGGAGGCAACCTACATGTCCATCAATAGATGAGTGAATAAATAATTTATGGTACAGGTATTCAAAGGAATATTACTCAGCCACAAAAAGGAATGAGTTTGAGTCATTTTCAGTGATATGGATGAGACTAGAGCTTGTCATACAGAGTGAAGTATATATTAACATAGAATTGAGATGTTCAAGTTGGATTTAGAAAAGACAGCAGAACCAAAGATCAAATTGTCAACATTAGTTGGATAATAGAAAAATCAAAAGAATTTCATAAAAAAAAAGAAAAAGAAAAAAAGCATCTGCTTCTGCTTCATTAACTATGCTAACTTTTTTGACTGTGTAGATCACAGGAAACTGTGGAAAATCCTTAAAGAGATATGGAATCTGTCTCCTGAGAAACCTTCATGCTGGTAAAGAAGCAATAATTAGAACTGGACATGGAAAACTGAATGTTTCAAAATTGGAAAAGGCTGTATATTGTCAACCAGCTTATTTAATTTCTATGCAGAATATATCATGTGAAATGTTGGGCAGGATGAATCACAAACTGGAATCAAGATTTCTGGGAGAAATATCAACAACCTCAAATATGCAGATGACACAACCCTTATGGCAGAAAAAGCTTAACACTTCCATTATGGTAAACTTGGGGAAAAAAATCTGAATTATTTACAAAGAGACTTGGATTTGTAGATCAGTTTTGGCTTCATTTAGATGAATAACTTCTTAGTATAATCCCCCCCAAAATACTAATAGACACATTATGATAAAATTAAATGCTTTTATATTTACAACAACTTTAGAGCATACCAGCCAAAAGTTTTCAGAGGATGATTGTTTACTAGGAATGATAACTAATTTTATATATTCCTGAATTCACTTAGGAGAGAAGACCATGATAATAGTAGATGGAAAGAAATTGCCTTGATACAGCAGGGTGAAAGACAAGAGAATATCAGGATCAGAGTATCATAAATGTTACACAACAAATTCATTTAATCAAAAATGGAAAAAGATAAATTATTAAATACCCAACAGTGAATGAAATGAAAATACCCAAACAACAATGGTGGATTTGGATGCATTGGGTGTTGTCAATGTCTATGATATATAAGATTTGGAAAAGCCTGTGATTAAGATATTTTTAGATATCAAAGAGAGTTTAAATGATTTCATATAATATATATATATAAGAAACAATAATATATATTTTAATTTCTAGGTAGCTATCGTAATATGTTTAATCACCAAATTAATAAAATAATTATTTTAAAGCAATATAAGTACTCTATTACAAGGTGGCAACAAGGAGAAAGGTTTTGAGAAAATTATGAATAGGTAACAATTTTGGAGGATATCTAAGAACTGAACATTATCATTTCTTTCCAGTATAAAATGCATCCTCATATAGATGAGTAATCCTACAAGCAAATAAGGAAAGTTCTACTTTAGAGATACAAACTAAACACTACAGATGATATTATACATTTTTTTTATATCAGAACATTTTGACTCCTAATATATCCATTAGCTTAGGTAAGAGTCATCAACTGGTATAGGCAGTTGTCTATGAAGATATGTTTTGATAATTAAAGGAAAATAAACAAGAAGAAGCAAACTGTCACCATTTTAATCAGTTGGCCAATCTCAGCATCACTCATATTGTGGAGACAAAATTAAGAATAAAATATCATGTATAATACAAAAGACAAAAAAAAAGATTGATGAGTCTTTTGTTTTACTTTTCAATTTACATGAATTACAAAGAATTGTGGGTATTTAAGCTTCACTTAGAGGTTAATCACATACATCTGATCCATTTAATGAATAAGAATATTATTTACAGAAAGGATTGTTGAGTATTGGAGGAATCTAGAGACACATGACAACTTGATGCAACTGCTCCTAATTTAGATCTTGATAAGGGAAGTGAGTGATAAAGATAATATTGGGAGAAAACTACTAAGCTGGAATATTTAATGAATTATTACCAAATTATCACAAAGTTCTGATAATATAATCTTCACTATATAAGGAAATGCTTTTCTAGAGAATCATACTGAATTATGTATAGCTTGATAATTATACTGTTTATGTTTTCTTTTTGGAATGTTAGCATTAATTATAATTATATTAATACACGAATGTAAATAAAAGTGCTGTGTCCCATATGCCAATAAATTTGGAAGACAGAACAGAGGCCACAGGACTGGAAAAGATCAGTTTTCATTTCAATACCAAGGAATGTCAGTGCCAAAGAATATATAAACTATCATACAGTTGAGCTAATTTCACATGCTAGCAAGATTATGCTCAAAATCCTTCAGGCTAGGCTTCAGTAGTGCACAACAGAGAACTTCCAGATGTACAAGCTGGCTATGGAAAAGGTAGAGAAACAAGAGATTAAAATATCAATATTCACTGGAACATAGAGGAAGCAAGAGAATTCCAGAAAAACATCTACTTCTTTTTGACTATGCTAAATCCTTTGACTGTGTGGATGACAAAAAAACTATCGAAAATTCTTGAAGAGATGGGAATACCAACCCACTAGACTCAACTGTCTCCTGAGAAACCTTTATGCAGGACAAGAAGCAACAGTTAGGACTTTAAAGTGAAGTTGCTCAGTTGTGTCCAACTCTTTGTGATCCCATGGACTGTAGCCTACCAGGCTTCTCTGTCCATGGGCTTCTCTAGGCAAGAGTACTGGAGTGGGTTGCCATTTTCTTCTCCAGTTAAAACTTTACTGGTTTACTACTGGGAAAGGAGAAAGACAAGACTGTATATGATCACCCTGTTTATTTAGTTTCTATAGAGAGTGTATCATGTGAAATGCTGGGCTGAATGAAGCACAAGCAGGAAACAGAATTGCCAGGAGAAATATCATCTACCTCAGATATGCAGATAATACCACTCTAATGGCAAAAAGTGAAGAGGAAATAAAGAATCTCTTGATGAGGGTGAAAGAAGAGAGTGAAAGAGCTGGCTTAAAGCTCAGCATTCAGAAACTAAGATCATGGCCTTTAGTCCCATTACATCATGGCTAATAGATCAGCCAAAAGTGGAAGCAGTAACAGATTTTATTTTCTTGGGCTCCAAAATCACTGCAGATGGTAACTGCAGGCATGAAATTAAAAGACATTTGGTCCTTGGAAGAAAAGCTATGACAAACATAGACAGTGTAAAAAAGTCAAGACACCACTTTACCAACAAAGGTCTGTATAGTCAAAGCTATGGTTTTTCCAGTAGTCATGTATGAATGTGAGAAATGGGCCATAAAGAACGCTGAGCACCAAATAATGTATGCCTTCAAACTGTGGTGCTGGAGAAGACTCTTGAGAGTCCCTTGGACTACAAGGAGATCAAACCAGTCAATCCTAAAGGAAATCAGTCCTGAATACTAACTAATATTAATTACTAATATTAAACATTAAACTATTGATATTGAAAGTCCAGAATATTAATCCAGGAGATAGTGTAATACAGAGAAGCCTGGCATGCTGCAGCCAATGGGGCCTCAAAGAGTTGGACATGACTTAGCAATTGAAAAACAACAACAAAACAAATTAGTTTTAAAACACAACCTCAGTTCAGTTCAATTCACTCGCTCAGTTGTGTCCAACTCTGCAACCCCATGGACTGCAGCATGCCAAGCCTCCCTGTCTATTACCGACTCTCAGAGCTTGCTCCAAATCACATCCATTGAATCAGTGATGCCATCAAACCATCTCGTCCTCTCTCATCCCCTTCTCCTCCCACCTTCAATCTGTCCCAGCATCAGCGTGTTTTCCGGTGAGTCAGTTCTTCACATCAGGTGGCCAAAGTATTGGATCTTCAGCTTCAGCATCAGTCCTCCTAATGGATATTCAGGATTGATTTATTTCAGGATTGACTGGTTTGATCTCCTTGCAGTCCAAGGGACTCTCTAGAGTCTACTCCAACACTACACTTCACAAGTATCAGTTCTTCCATGCTCAGCTTTTGCTATAGTCCAAGTCTCACATCCATACATGACTACTGAAAAAAAAAAAAGCTTTGACTATATGGACCTTTGTTGGTAAAGTAATGTCTCTGCTTTTTTATATGCTATTTATATTGATCATAGATTTTCTTCCAAGGAGTTAGCATCTTTTATTTTCATGATTGTAGTAACCATTTGCAGTGATTTTAGAGCCCAAGAAAATAAAATCTGTCAACTATCTCTTCCTCTCAATCTGGCAGAGTAAAAAGACTTGCACTCATCTTCTCCTGTGAGAACTCCAAAACTGTAAATAATCACTGAACAATCACTGACAAGAGAATGTTGGTTCCCACACACACACACACACACAAAATACCCCATGTCCAAGGGCAAAGGAGATGCCCCAACAAGACTGTAGGAGGGGCAAAATTGAGTTTTAAATATTCAGCCTGGAGTTAGGTGGTTCCTATTTTAAGTTGACTAACAAAAAATATATACTATAGGCGTTTTTAGTTAAACTTGAAAGACTTGAATCAGAAATAATTCAACTATCCTTACCTCTGATCAGTAATATGAAAGTGAAGGTTGTTCAGTGGTGTCCAACTCTTTGCGATTCCACAGACTATACACACAGTCCATCCAGGCAAGAATACTGGAGTGAGTAACCTTTCCCTTCTCCAGGAAAGTCTTCCTAACCCAGGGATCAAACCCAGGTCTCCTGCATTGCAGGCAGATTCTTTACCAGCTGAGCCACAAGAAAAGCCTAATAGCAGTATAGTATGTCTTAATTGGTATAATTTATAAGCATTTTTTCTCCATTTAAGTGGTGTTTAAGATATGTGGTTTGAAGGGAAGTATTGTTCAAGAATTCTTATCTTCCATGCATAATGCTTTAAAAATCTACTAGAGTCAAGCTGACCCTTCAGAATGATGCCCTAAACCTGGACCCACATCCCATTCTGTACGTTCAGCCAGTTAGATTTTCATGCATTTCAGATTAAAATGTAAGCTAAAGATTGCCTGTAGGATATTGTCATAACACTCACAAATATACGCATTCCATGCAAGAACTTTTCATCATGGTCAGGTAACAGAGTTAGAGCTATATCAAATTGCAAGTTGTATAATGGTTTTCTTTTTGTCTTCTTTCTAATGCATGTTCATATGTATCAAAATTTCAATCTATATATGCTTCTACTTGGTAGCAGATTTAGATCAGGGGTAGGGAGAATACTTATATCCATAAGAAAAAAGAAAGAAAGTGAAGTCTCTCAGTCATGTCTGACTTTTTGCAACTCCATGGGTTGCAGCCCACTAGGTTCCAGGCAAGAATACTGGATCGGGTTGCCGTTTCCTTCTCCAGAAGATCTTCCCAACCCAGGGATTGAATGTGGGTCCCCCACATTGTAGGCAAATGCTTTACCCTCTGAGCTACCAGAGAAGTCCCTTTTATCCATAACTTGTCTCTTATTATTTAATGTTATCAATATATTATAGAAGAATGTGAATATCAAAATTGTCTTAAATCAGTTTCCAAAATTCTCAAATATATATAATTCTCAATAATTGCCAAATATTTATTTTGTTATTATTCCCTTCATGTTTAAGCACTCCAGAGCCTCCAATTCTTTTTGTTAGTCAAAATTTCTGTAGCCTTGCCTTATAATAGCAATATCCTTTCGGTTACAGAAACTTTCTTTAAATTTTAATCTAGTCACAACTTATTACTTTTGTTACCATAACAAAGATTGCTTTACCTAATTGTTTCAGAGCTAGGTACCCAGAAATAAAATCTAGACATAAACACTGATTAAAAACACCTAATTTTATGATTTGTTGCTGTTGTTTCATGGATCACTTGTGGCTGATTCGTTGCAACCTATGGGTTGCAGCATGTCATGCTTCCCTGCCTTTCACTGGCTTCTGGAGCTTTCTCAAATTCATGTCCATTGAGTCAGAGATGCCATTCAACCATTTTGCCCTCTGCCATCCCCTTCCCTTCCTTCCTTCTATCTTTCCCAGAATCAGGGTTATTTTTTCCTAATGAGTCAAATCTTTGCATCAGGTGGCCAAAGTATTGGAGCTTCATCTTCAGTATCAGTCCTTCCAAAGAATATTCAGAATTGATTTCCTTTAGGATTGACTGGTTAGATCTCTTTTCAGTTCAAGGGACTCTCAAGAGTATTCTCCAACACTACAGTTTATGTGAAACAGCAAAAGAAACACAAATGTATAGAACAGTCTTTTGGACTCTATGGGAGAGGGCAAGGGTGGGATGATATGGGAGAATGGCATTGAAACATGTAAATTATCATATATGAAATTGATCACCAGCTCAGGTTTGATGTTCAGGGCTGGTGCACCGGAATGACCCAGAGAGAGGGAATCGGGAGGTAGGTGGGAGGGGGGTTCTGGAAGGGGAACACATGTATACCCATGGCAGATTCATGTCAATGTGTGGCAAAACCAATATGGTAATGTAAAGAAAATTTAAAAAAAAAATAAATTAAATTTAAAAAAAAGCAAAACACACCACAGTTTAAAAGCATCAAGTCTTCGAAGCTCAGCATTTTTTTATGGTTCAATCCTCACACCCATACATGACTACTGGAAAAACCATAGGTTAGACTATATGGGAATTTGTTGGCAAAATAATGTCTCTGCTTGTTAATATACTGTCTAGGTTGGTCATAGCTTTTCTTCCAAGGAGCAAAAATCTTTTAATTTTATTTATGCAGTTACTTTCTGCTCTGATTTTGGATCCTAAGGAAGTGAAGTCTGTCACTGTTTCCATTGTCTCCCCATTTATTTTCCATGAAGCAATGGATCAGGATTCCATGGTCTTTGTTTTTTGAATGTTGAGTTTTAAGCCAACTTTTTCACTCTCCTCTTTCACTTTCATCAAGAAGTTCTTTAGTTCTTCTTCGCTTTCTGTTATAAGGATGTTGTCATCAGTGTATCTGACGTTATTGATATTCCTCCTGACAATCTTGATTCCAGCTTGTGCTTCATCCAGCCTGGCATTTTGCATGATGTGCTCTGCATTTAACTTAAATAACCAGAGTGATAGTATACACCCTTGACACACTCCTTTCCCCATTTGGAACCAGTCCATTGCTCCATGTCTGGTTCTAACTATTTCTTTTTGACCTGCATACAGGTTTCTCAGGAGGCAGGTAAGGTGGGCTGGTATTCTATTCTCTTGGAGAATTTTCCATAGTTTGTTGTTATCTACACAGTCAAAGGATTTAGCATAGTCAATAAAGCAGAAGTAGATTTTTTTTATGGAATTATCCTGCTTTTTCTTTGATCCTGGACGTTGGTAGTTTGATCTCTATATGTATTATCCATCAATATGTTCAGTTTCTTATTTGCAAAATATTAATACCTGAGAGACCTATGTATCACAAAGTATGGCTATATTATTTATCTTTAAGTTTACTGGAAGAGACAGATGGCAACCATCTTAATTACCTATGACTATCACAGTGATTAAAGTTTATTACCTGGCAAACCTGAAGATGGAAAAATATGAACAATATCTATGAATAAAAAGCCTTAAACAATAATCAGTTTTATATCTGTATTCTTTTTCAGAAAAAAAATGTTATTCTATTTTCTAAATATAAATGATATGAGTAAATCAGTGGTAGTTCAAAATGTGTGCTTAAATAAATAGGGTTAATTGTAAGCCAATGTCATGACCATATTTGGAATGTCTTGCCAGTGCAGTAAAGTCAACATAGTTTGTAGAAGTCTAATCTTGATAGGATTTCCATCATCCCCAGGAAAGCTAATTATACTTCTGGGAATCACATCTCATTTTCAGACAGTATGAGTGGCTGATAGGGTTGTGCAACATTTTTAAGGCTGAATAAATTTTTATTCCTAATTAATCTTCTAAATGAATGCCCAGGTTTCTTCATCTTCAGTTCTGAAAATGAATCAATTTCAAGCAGAAGCTTAATGAGGAAGAGAGGTAGTAAAATTTTCTTTGGAAAGAAGTGATTTACAATGGGTCAAAATACTCAGTCAGTGCTGTTCTCATTAGGACTATTTACATAAATGAAAACTAAATATTTTTAGACTAATATAAAAAGTTTATTATAGCATATATTAGCCTATTTTCTTATGAATTCTAATTATTGAAATTATTAATACCTCACTTATTTACCTGCAAAGATAAGTACTGCTCTTTTTCTAGATTATTGTTTGATTTGTGACACTCAATTGTAAGAGTATTGATATTAATCGTCTCTTTTCTATTTGCATTAAAAAATCCAAAATTAATGCCATTCATACCTAACAAATCATACTTGTCATTCACATGATGTTATTCAGAGACATGTCTAGTCATCTTCTGCACTCCCAACCAAAAAATTAATTTAGTTAGGACAGTAATGTTGAAAATAATTAATACAGCTGATAATGTTAATTTTTTACAGACTTTCAGTTCATATTATTTTAATAAAATGCAATCCTTCCCACCACTTTTGGAGGTATGTAGGGAAATTTTTACTTACCATTTATGACGATTTTCATGGATAAGATGAAAATCGGTCTGGATAAAGATGTAGCAAATGATCTCATAATTTGATAATGACAATGCTAAGACCTGAGTTCAACTCAGAGTATTTTGACTCTACTGTCTTCTAAACTACAATATACTGGAAATAGCTTGATATATTTTGGCTTCAGAATCCACTGAAATCTAGGGCTGGTGCACCGGGGTGACCCAGAGGGATGGAATTGGGAGGGAGGTGGGAAGGAAGTTCTGGAAGGGGAACACATGTATACCCAGGGAGTATTAATGTCAATGTATGGCAAAACAACACAATAATGTAAAGAAAAAAATAAATAATAAAGACCCAACTTTTCTAGAGGCCATCTAAAAATAAATAAATAAATTGACTTAGTAAAAATGTTATTATTGAACACCCATTAAGGCAAAATATTCAATATCTGTGCTTCTTATCAATAATCATTCAAATAGTTACAATCAATCATGTTTTATGCTCACCCTATGTATGGATTCTTCTAAATATTTTATTCAAATATTTTTCACTTAAACTTGACAGTGACTCTATGATGAAGGTAAAAAAAAAAATGTCTCTTTGAAAATGAGATAACATATTTAGATGAATCTTGACTTGCCAGATTTGCATGACTAGGAGCTTGTAGAAAGATATGAATGATGTTCCACATTTGAGAACTTGTGTTTATAATGACAATTATAATGGTAATGGTATTAAAAATTAATGAATACAACAACTCTGAGACAGTGATGTCAATGATATCAAAATGATGCTTGATTATGTGTATATTGATGAACAAATGAGCATGGAGATATTAGAAGGGATAGTATTTGTTTAGATATATTTTGGAGGTTACGTTGTCTGCATTTAAAATGAGCTTGGTCACCTGTCTCCTTTCTAACCATGAAGAAATTACTTAAGGTTTAATTACCTTTTTACAAAATGAGGAAAATGACAATCATTGCCTCATAGAAAGTTGCTGTCAGGGTTTGCATAGGTTATCACATGCAACCACTCAATGAGGCAATTTTACAGATGGTTAGAAAAGCAAATGTTGGGAAATGTAGTTAATAAATTTGTCCATTCTTTCACAGCAAGTATGTGAACAAATTTGGATGCATACCCAGATTTTTCTGACACAAAGTTCGTGTTCTTTCCACTGGGCCACATGGTTTTCCTAACAGCATATTTAATAAAACACAATATCACTGATGATATATTTGCAGAACCTTTGAATGGAATTTCAATGCTGATCATTTTTAGCCAATTATAGAAATGTGAAATTGCCCCACCAGAAAGCAATGTGTAACCAATTCAAGTGATACCAATGGTTTTTAGAAATTGTACACAAAAGGCTTTTCACAAAATGGTGATTTTTCCCAATACACACATCTGGCTATCTCACAGTGTTTTTAAATAGAGAAATATAATTTTCAGAAATGCATATTTACAAAGCATGGTGGTCATGAACTCTTCTCCATTATTTCAAAACTGGGCAACTAGACACAGAGCTTTCCTGGGCAGTTGGCCCAGTAAATCATGTGGCAAATAGAGTACTGGTCAAAAGTACTGAGTGCCAAACTAAACTCCTATTGTTCTGTTTCAACTCAGCAGATTCTGTTGTGGCCGATTTTGGAAGAGAGACAGCTTGGCTTACTGCCACGTTTCTCACTCAACCCTTCATTGGAGGCAAAGAGCCAGATTTTGAGAGAAAGCTGTGGGGATTTTTAAAATTCCATTCTTTTATATAATTACATAATTTAATTGAAACCCACTGATAGTTGGGAAAACAAAAAAATGAGACCCTTCTGTTGATTGACTATGTGTAGTCAAGATGGCAATTGGTTCAAATTTTGAATAATCTTTATGAGCAGGTGAATTCAATTATATGAGGGAAATATGAATGAGGAGGCAGTTGGTTGCCTAAATTTAAGGAGACAACACGATTAAACAAATAGCAGCCAACTGGTCTCAAAATAGTTTATAAAAGGTCCAGAAATACCAAGATTACTTTCTATAGTCTTCAGGACTAAATGTAAGAATAGAGCCTAAGTTTCAATAGACAAATTGGTAGTCAGTGACATAATCAAATACAATATAATTTGATGAGAAATGCAAATACCTATATTATCAGCACTGGCAAAATAATTTCTTCAGAGTTGTCATGCCGATATACAGTTTTTTTTTTAGGTTACATCTCTCTGTCTAATCACAAAAATTAAGTACATCAAAATAAAAAGTAAAACCAATACACAAAATCAATAATTAAAGTAGGGCTTCAATTATTCTCATGTTATGCCACTCACTTTTAATCTCCCTCAATTTATATAAAATTACATAACTGAAAAGTAGTTTTTCAACTTTAAAAATGGAATAATGTTATAAACAAAGTGTTATACTTTTCTGAGTATTACAGCTTTATATTTCTGAAAATCAAATTATTTAAAAGATAATGAGAGAATTATGAACCAGATAAGTAAAATTCAATAGTGTGATTCATGGAGTCACAAAGAGTCAAACGTGACTTAGCAACTGAACAACAATAACAAGATGACTATAATATTAAAAAAATATAACAATGCAAGTATTATTGTTTACCTTAATTCAGGGGTCCCCAACCTCTGAGAACTAATGCCTGATAAACTAAAGTGGAATTGATGTAATAATAATAGAAATGAAGTGCACTATAAATATAACACGCTTGAATCATCCTGAAATCAGTTCCGCCTCCCCAGGTCTGTAGAAAACTGTGTCCTATGAAACCTGTCCCTGGTGCAAAAAAGATTGGAGACTGCTGCCCTAATCTGGCTTGCATTATTTGTGAAGGATATGGATGTCCTCAGACATTTCCTGAAATACACTTGATCTAGAAAGTAGCTCCATGTTTAGATCTTTTGAAGGGCTTCAAAATTTTGAAAATATGTATAAGAAAAAAATATTTGCATTAAAATAATTTGAAATTAGTTCTATTTTGTTATCAAATTAACACGTAACAGTTTTGGCTTCCCTGATGGCTCAGGTGGTAAAACATCTGCCTGCAATGCGGGAGACCTGGGTTCAATCCGTGGAGAAGGAAATAGCAGCCCACTCCAGTATTTCTAGCCTGGAAAACCCCAGGGATGGGAAAACCCCATGGAGGAGCCTGGTAGGCTACAGTCCATGGGGTGGCAAAGAGTCGGACACAACTGAGTGACTTCACTTTCACTGTAAAAATAATGTCAATTAAGATAGTATTAAAAATATAGCTACTATCACTATAGTCAGCAGGGATGTTCTTCCCTTAGCTAATCTATCATCTAAGTCTATCTATCTATCTATATTAATTGATAACTTTTGCCCTCTTAGAATTAACTAGTGGCTTAATTTAAATTGAGAACTGAAATCTCCAGTGCCTCTGTTATAGACAGTTATTTTATCTGATTTAATCTACTTCTTTATTTATCTACCTTCCTATTTATTCATTATTTTCTATTTATTTGTAAGATTAGTTTTCAACTTGAGGCCAGACAAATAAAATTCAGGCAATTTGTGACTTCTTTTCTTGAAAATTCTTATTTTTATTATTTTGAATTAAATAAATTCAGAATTTTATCTATCTAATCACATGTTACATAAAGTGCTTTACAAATATATTTTGTTACAATATTTTCCAGGGTTGGTAACTAACAGGAAAGGAAAGAACAAGATGTTCCAAATATTGAAGTGAATTCATGACTGATTTAGAGCAGAGGTATGCTATGAGTTCTCATTTAGCTAAACAGTGAATATATGATAACACTGATCTTTTTTAAAAAAGAGATCAAAGATATTGAAATATATATTTAACTCTTTCATGTGAGTCACCCTGAAAAGAAGTAAGATTATTCAAATTGGAATAAGGGGGTTTGCATACGGTATTCTTTGAAGTATGCTGCTTTTAGTTGACATAAGTGAGAAGGAGATGGATAGGGGGAGTTTGAGTTGACAAAGGAACTTGTCAAGAAGACAGGGTAGTTTTCAAATGACACTTTGGTGGAGACAAAGTTAGTGTGTGAAAGTAATAAATAAAATAAGGAAGATTTAAACTTAGAAACAAGAGGATCAAGGTTTTTAAAAATAAGATCAAGGAGCAGTAGGTAAATATGCAACTGAAGGAACAGAAGGTTTTGAAAATTGGGGAAATGTGATTTATTTTGGAGAGGAGTATTGACAGATCACAAGAAACGCTAAATCACCTACAGAACTTGTTGAGAGTTAAACATCAGTGTGGTATGATGTGTGAGTATGATGCTACTTTAATATCATGATATACCAGAAACATGACCAAATAATAGATCCTTTCTTTTATGAATAGTAATGTAATATTAATGAGGTAAACTTTATAATTTCTCATCTACATTTTGAGAACATAGAAAAAATAGAGTTGTAAAGACTAAAGATGTATTTAAAACATGAACAAGAAAAATTTCCTACTATCAAATAATATGACTCACAATACTTGCTTTAATAAATAAAAACATCCTATAAAATTTTTCAAACTAACTACCATATATGCTAATAGCCACCATCATAAGCAATATAATAATCCTTAACTTTTTGCTCATTTTCAGTTCAGTTCAGTCACTCAGTAGTGTCTGACTGTTTGCTACCTGATGAACTGCAGCACTCCAGGCCTCCCTGTCCATCACCAACTCCCAGAGTCCACCCAAACCCATGTACATTGAGTCAGTGATGCCATCCAACCATCTCATCCTTTGTCATCCCCTTCTCTTCCTATCCTCAATCTTTCCCAGCATCAGGGTCTTTTCCAATGAGTCAACTCTTCGCATTAGGTGGCCAAAGTATTGGAGTTTCAGCTTGAGTATCAGTCCTTCCAATGATCACCCAGGACTGATCTCCTTTAGGATGGACTGGTTAGATCTCCTTGCAGTCCAAGGGACTCTCAAGATTCTTCTCCAACACCACAGTTCAAAAGCATCAATTCTTTGATGCTCAGCTTTCTTTATAGTCCAACTCTCACATTCATACATGACCACTGGAAAAAACATAGCCTTGACTAGATGGATCTTTGTTGGCAAAGTGATGTCTCTGCTTTTTAATATTCTGTCTAGGGTTGCTCATTTTACTTTGTTTCTAAAACTTTGAATAATTGAATGCTAACATATCTTATATTTTTAAAGCCTTCTTTTAAAATAATGAACCCCATTTAAAACATAATTTGATAAAGAATGAGAGGAGAGTCTCCATTTATTTAAGATAATATGTCTCACACATTACACAATATAGAAATTATTTATATCCATGTCATCATTCTTTTTTAGAGCCTTACATTTTCTATACTTTGGTTTTGTTAATTAGCAGTTTACCAATTGTCTGTATTGTACTCTTTAATCAGCTCTGAAAATTTGGAGATAACATCATATAATATTCACTTACAAATGTCATAAAATAAATGACTGCATTGTGCTTTGCTTTGGTCATATATGGGTCTTAGGGTTTTTTTTAATTTCTAATTTATTTATTTTCTTTACATTATTGTGTTGGTTTTGCCATACATTGACATGAATCCACCATGGGTATACATGTGCCCCCCTTCCATAACCCTCCTCTGACCTCCCTCCCAATTCCATCCCTCTGGGTCATTGCTTTTAGGCTTTCACTTTGAAAAATTGCCATTCCTACCCTTTGCATATTATTTCCTTTTTTTCTGCCTTTTTCTTGTGCCTTGCATATTTTGTTGCATATTCTATCTATTCTTCTCACATATTAGAGTATAAAAACACTTAGATTAGTTTACTGACTTTTAACCTGCACAAAACTCAAACTAACCCCTTAACTATACATGATTAGGACAGACCAAACTAGTGTGATACAGTGTTTGAAACTGTGATGGTTAAAGAGGGCCACAGTCTCAGGCTAAATCCTATTGGAATATATGTAGGAGAGAGTCAAGAGAGAACAGACACGTTTTTGAAAACTGAACTGATCTAGAATCATTTCCCACAGAAGACGATTAACTTTCAGTGTGAATGTAACCAAAATTTTTTCTATTCTAAAAAATATATACCCAAAGGACTATAACAAAGCCTGCAGTCTGTAGAGTATAATATCTAAAATGTTTAGAAAACAATTCCACATAACATATGAAGCATGAGAAAAATGCAACAATTTCACAAAGGATAAAACAGCAGAAATCAATTTTGATATTATAAAAGTAATGGAATTATCAGACAAATACAGTAAAATGTATATTAATTGTGAATCATGAAATGAAGGTAAAACATTTGAAATGAATTGAAATACATATTTATTAAATAAATATAAGCCAAATAATAAACCAAAAGGAAACTTCATAACTAAAATATAAAATCTTAAATTTAAAAAAAATAGTCAATGGTATAGTAGCATAATGGAAGTTATAAAGATTCAATTAAATTGAAGATGGAGCAACAGAAACTATCCAATCTGAAGTATAAACAAATAAAAAAATAGAAACAAGGTATATAAAAACAAATGTATTTATGTCACTGGAATCTCAAATGAAGAGAATGAGATTTGTCCAGAAAAAAAAAAGAAATATATTTAAAATTCAGTATAAGATGTAACTGTACACACTGTACTTACAGAAAAAGCTCAGTGGACCTCCAATAGGATAATCTAAAGCTACAACTAGACAAAACCTAACTAAATTGCTGAACTCAAAATATAAAGAAAATAATTTGAAAGCATCAAGAGTAAAACACTAGAACAAAACAATACTTAAAAGGGAATAATGAACTGTCACTTGATTTCTCAATATAAATCATGGAAGGCAAAGATATTGTGACAATGTAGATATAATTCTGATAGAAAAGAAATGTCAAACCTAAGTTTAATATCTTTTAAGTTATTTTTAAGGATTGAGGATGAAATATATTCTCAAATGACTGAAAACTGTGAGTAAATTTTGCCAATAGACCTGCTACAGGAGGGTATGAAATGCTACAGGTAGAGGGTAAATGATACCAGTGGGAAACTTGGATCATCAAAAATGAAGAGAGAATAACAAAATGGTTAGTATCCAGGCATGTATAAAAGGTTACTGCTTTCATCCTAAATTTTAAAAAGGTATATATTATGACGTGTATGACTCTTTGTGACCTATGGACTGTAGTCCAACAGGCTCCTCTGTCCATGGAATTTTCCAGGCAAGAATACTGGAGTGGGTTGTCATCTGCTTCTCCAGGGGATCAAACCCAGGTCTCCCATACTGTATGCAGACTCTTTACCATACTTTTTGCCAGGTATGCAATATAACATGTATATGTATAAATAAATACATATTAACATAAAATGCATTGGATATGGTATATAGAATTGTGACAATAGAAGTTTTATTTTTTCTTTTTCTTTTTTTTTAAATTAATTAATTTATTTTTTTTCTTTACATTATCTTGTTGGTTTTGCCATACATTGACATGAATCCACCATGGGTATACATATGTTCCCCTAGAAGTTTTACTAACAGAGGTAAGAGCCTGGAAAATTTAGTTCCATAATGATTACATTATCTACTATATTTAAAATATAGTATCCAGAACCATCCTTTATAGTTATATAGTGGAAAAAAATTCATTCATATTTATATTCTTTTTTAAATTAATTAATTTATTTATTGTTTTCTTTACATTATCGTGTTGGTATAATTCAACTTTCATTCCAATATTAGGTCCAAATTGTGAAAAAATCAGGAGTTTTTATTTAGTGAAACAATTTTAAAAATTATTTTAAATATGCACATTATTGAGATAGTGAAGTTTAAGAAATGTATGGATATGAGATACAAATGAGCAATTTTATATTGTGAGTCTGATTATAATTTGGGGAGATTTGCTTGGCTCAGGCTTATAATGAGATTAGTAAATAACACAGGTTGTTTCTTTTTTGTTTGTTTGTTTCTAAATTAGTCACTTCTGTACTTATACACAACAAGAAATATAACAAAGCTTGCATATTTGTTAGAGGATTTTTCTTTTAGTCAGTAATTTTAGACTCTTCACAGAAAGACTAAGATAGCCAGAGAGGGAGAGGAAGAGGGAGAGTTGCTTGTTCAGAATATCAAAGCAATGCCAGCCAAAAACAATTTATAAAGAGAAAATAAATTAAAAAACAGTGGAAAAAATAATTGAAAAAAAAAAAATAAGTAAGTGAGGTGTACTATTCCTTTTTTATCTTCTATTTCTATCCAAGTTTTTGGTTCAGTGAAATCAACCCATTTGAAATTCATTAACTTTCAGCAAATTGAATTGACCATGTTATTCATGAAAATAGAGAGCATAGATTCAAATATGCTTTCTGCTGGATTTCCTCTACATGGAGACAGTGTCATTTTTTCCTTTCAATTAAGTTAACATGTTCTCGGATGCCAAATACACTTCTATATTCACTTTTGTAAATAGCTTAAAGAACACTTGGGTATTACATATTTCTATAATGTCATAATAATTAGTTTTAATGTATTATAGAGTGTGAGTATTTGAAGTTAATGGCATGTTAATGTTCTTTATATTCTTGCTGTGGATCTCAATTACAGGAATTTCCCCCCCGTGGGACCACTAAGAACCCCCAGTTTCAATCTTGTAATATCCCTTAAACTCTGGCAATAGGATGCAGAGCATTTAGAAATTATGCTCCTAAGAATCCCCACCTTTCTTCTCATTTGGAGAGCACATTATTGTATCTATCATTTGTGAATATACAGACATACTGTTTTGAAAAATGACCAGAATGCTGCAAAGCATCAGACAGTGTTATCTCTTTCTTTTATTTTTATATTCAGTATCAAACGAAAGGTCAGTGGAAATAGAAATAACAATAATAGAATTATTTAGAGATGGGCTCTATATTTGAGTCATATAAGTACTTTCCCTTTCAGTATAATTTAGAAATATTATATATGATTATTTAGCATGATACAGAGAAGGCAAGGGAATTCCAGGAAAACATCTACATCTGACTTCATTGACTACATTAAAGCTTTTGACTGTGTGGATCACAACAAACTGTGGAAAACTCTTAAAGAGATAGGAAGCCTGTCTCTTGAAAAATCTGTATGCAGAACAAGAAGCAACAGTTAGAACTGGACATGGAAAACTGGCTAGCTCAAAAGTGGAAAAGGAATATGCGACCCTCTTAACCCACTCCAGTATTCTTTCCTGAGAAATCCCATGGACAGTGGAGCCTCGTGGGCTTCAGTCTATGGGTTGCAAACAGTCGTACACAACTGAGTGACTAAGACACACACATGCAGAGTATATCTTGTGAAATGTTGAGCTGGATGAATCACAAACTGGAATCAAGATTGCTGGGAGAAATATCAACAACCTTAGATATGCAGATGATACCCCTTTAATGACAGAAAGCAAAGAGGAACTAAAGAGCCTCTTGATGAGGGTGAAAGAGAGTGAAAAAGCTGGCTTAAAACTCAACATTCAAGAAAAACTAAGATTATGGCAATTGGTCCATCACTTCATGGCAAATAGAAGGAGAAAAAGGGGAAACAGGACAGATTTTATTTTCTTGGGCTCCAAAATCACTGTGTACTGTGACTTCAACCATGATATTAACAAAAAAAAAAGTTTGCTCCTTGGAAAGTTATGACAAAATTAGACAGTATATTAAAAAGCAGAGACATCACTTTGTCAAAAAAGGTCTGTATAGTCAAAGCTGTGGTTTTTCCAGTAGTCATGTTTGATGTGAGAACTGGATCATAAAGTTGACTGAGGGTGGATAAATTAATGCTTTTGAATTGTAGTGCCAGAGAAGACTCTCGAGAGTCCTGTGGACTGCAAGGAGATCAAACCAGTCAATCTTAAAGGAAATCAAGCCTGAATTTCGTTAGAACAACTGATGCTGAATCTCCATTACTTTGAACACCTGATGCAAAGAACAGATTCATTGGAAAAGACCATGATATTGGGAAAGATTGAAACAGAAGAAGAGGGCAACAGAGGATAAGATGGTTGGATAACATTATCAGTTCAATGGACATGAATCTCAGCAAAGACCAGGATACAGTGAAGGACAGGACAGCCTGGCATGCTGCAGTCCATGAGGTCACGAAGAGTTAGACAGGACTTAGTGACTGAACAACAACATAAAGATATTAGGATGACTAATGGAAATTTCCTGTTTTCAGAGTGGTCATACTCTAATGGGAGAGGGAACTTAAAAAACATTCATGAGATCTAAATGCTGGCAGAGGACATCAGGCATCTGAAGGGACAGCCCATTGTTGACGAGAGGAGGTAGGACAAAAGAAAAAAGAGAGAGAAAAAAGTAAAGGGAGAGACAGAGTTGGGGGCGGGGATCCGTCCCGGAAGGGGAGTCTGGAATAAAGAGGAAAAAAAAAAAGGAGAAAGGTTTCCGAATACCAGGGAGCATTCTCTCGGGCGGATTTGCGGTAAATCTTGGAGAGCAAGATAGCTGGGAGTAAAAGCAGATTAATAATTAAGCCCTGCAAGCTACATTTCTGGCTGGAAGGCACAGGGAAGTGGCGGTGGACGCCCCACCCCCCACTAGCCAAAGCGGACTGCTCAGGGAGGGGCGGGCCGCGGGCTCAGGGAACGGAGCAGCCTGAGCGACCCAACCCAGGGGGCTAACCGGAGATAGACTGAGAAGTAGCTTTCCCCTGGAAGAGCCCCCCTGCCAGGCCCACGCAGAACAAGGAGAGGTGTGGAGTCGGCAGAGAGGCGGCTGGCCGGGTGGCACAGAACAAAGGGCGTGCGGAGTCGGCAGAGAGGCGGCCAGCCGGGTGGCACAGAACAAAGGGCTTGCAGAGTCGGCAGGGAGGCGACCAGCAGAGGAGATCTGGGCGCCTGTGGGCTGCGGACCGGCCCAGCTCCAGCCCGAGTGCAGCGGGCATAACCCAGCCTCGGCGAGACCAAAGGGTGAGGCGGAGTCGGCAGGGAGGCGGCCGGCTGGGCGGAGCTGGGCGCCTTCGGGCTGCGGACAGACCCAACCCCTGCCCGAGACCAGCGGGCATAGCCCAGCCCCGGCGAGGCTTCCTCGGCCAAATTGCGCACAGAGCTAGGTGCTAACCAAGACTACTGGGGATTCTGGACGGATCGGCTCTCTGCACACCTAAGAAGACGTGCTTAGCTGCACGTCGGGAAAGCCTAGCGGTTGGGCTGGGGGAGGGGAGAAGCCGCACTCCCCAACTGCGCCGGGCGGATGACAGAGAGCCGAGCAGAGGGGGTGGGGGAAGCGCACTCAGCAGGAGCAGGGCAAACTCCAGAGCGCTGAATAGACACATAAAAGACCAGCAAACAAGACGCTTAAGCTAGCAGAGGCAACAGGTTTGGAGTCTATAGAGCATGAGAAGTACAAGCCGGACCCAAGGAATTGTCTGAAAAATAAACTGACCCCTCCCAGTACGCATCAGCACCAGAGAAAGCCTTAGTTATAACTGTACTAGTAACAGCTTTTAAATTTTTAAAACTTTTTTATACCCTTTTTTTTTTTAGAATTTTTAAGTCCCCTATAACCTTGTTATTTTCTTTTTGTTTTCTTTCTTTCATTTCTTTTATTTTTATTTTCCCTTTTTTTTTCTTTTTTTTTTTTTAGAAAATTTTTTTTTTTAGAATTTTTAAGCCCCCTATAACCTTGTTATATTCTTTTTTTCCCCTTTCTTTTCCTTTATTTTTATTTTCCCTTTTTTTTAATCTCCTCTATCTCCTTTATTGCATTCTCCGTCCTATCTCCTTTCTTACCTTTTATATCTCCACTTTATTCCCCTTTTTTTTATTTTTTTTTTTTACTGATTTTTGTTGTTTTTGGTGGTGGTGGTGGTGTTGTATTTTCTTCTTTATCATTCTTTCTTTCTTTTTTTCATAATACTACTTTTGAGAATCCAGTCTTTACTCTAGATTTTTAATCTTTGCTTATTAGTATTTGGTATCAACTTTGTACCTTTAAGGATCCAAGCTCCAGTACCCATTGCTACCTGGGAGTGAGATCATTGGCTTGACTGCTCTCTCCCCATTCTTGTTTCTCCTCTTTTTTTTTTTTGTTTTTGTTTTTGTTTTTCTTTCTCTTCCTTATCTTTCTTTCTATCTTTTTCTTTGTAATAGTATTTTGAGAATCCCGTCTTTACTCTAGATTTTTAATCTTTGCCTATTAGTATTGGATATCAACTTTGTACCTTTAAGGACCCAAGCTCCAATACTCATCGTTACCTTGGAGTGAGATCAGTGGCTTGACTGCTCTCTCCCCATTCTTGTCTCTCCTTTTCTCTTTTTTTTTTCTTTTTCTTTTCTCTTTTCTTCTCCTACCAAGACACCTTCAACGTCCTCTTCCTCTGTATATTCTCTACCCAAATTTGGGACTCTGCTTGAGAGTTACCAGCTGTGAAGAACACTGAAATAACTCACCACTGGCTGGATCTGTCTCTATCCATCTGACTTTCTCCTTTCTCTCTCTGGTCAACTCTGTCTCCTTTCACACTCTTCACATTTCGATATAACTTTGTGAACATCTCCAAGGGATCCAGGCTGTGGAGGGCACACAGAGGAGCAATCACTGGTCACTTCACTCCCTCACCATCGGATTCCTCTCTTCTCCTTCTGGTCCATGTCATGTAACTTTGTGTACCTGACAGGGTGTCCCTCACTGTGAAGAAGCTTCTCATCACTAAACTAGAGGTTCTGCCACCATCAGTGCAGAGATAAAAGAGCCCTGAGGCTACTGGAAGACAGGAGACTAAACCCAGACCCTGAGAATTCCAGAAAACTCCTGGATCCAAGGGTTAATTAATCGATAGGAACTCATCAACCTCCTCCATACCAAAACTGAAATTAATCAACCCCCAAGGGCCAACAAGCTCCAGAGTAAGATATACCACGCAAATTCACCAGAAACGTAGGAACACTGGCAGGAGCTTCAATACACAGGTTGCCCAAGGTCAAACCAAGTCCACCGACACCTCAAATCTCTTTACTGGACACTCCATTGTTAGTTACAGTGAGGAAACCCAGATCCACCCACCAGTACACCACACAAGCTTTTCCATCCAGGAAACTTCTACAAACCACACATCTAACCCCTCCCATAGTGAGGAACCCCCACAATAAAGGGGCAAAACAGCAAGATAAACAAGATGAAAAAGCAGAGAAATACCCAGCAAGTAAAGGAACAGGATAAATACCCCCTAGACCAAACAAAAGACGAAGAGATAGGATGTTTACCTGACAAAAAATTCCGAATAAGGATAGTGAATATGATCCAAAACCTGGAAAATAAGTTGGAGCTGCAGTTCAATAACCTGCAGGCAAGGATTGAGAAGATGCAGGTAAGCTTTAACAAGGACTTAGAAGAAATGAAAAAGAGTCAAAATACAATAAATAATGCAATAAATGAGATCAAAAACACCCTGGAGGGAAACAACAGTAGAATAAAAGAGATAGAAGACAGGATAAGTGAGGTAGAAGACAGAATGGCAGAAATAAATGAAACAGAAAGGAAAAATGAAAAAAGAATTAAAAGAAATGAGGACAATCTTAGAGACCTCTGGGACAATATTAAACGCACCAATATTCGAATCATAGGAGTCCCAGAAGAAGAAGACAAAAAGAAAGACCATCAGAAAATTCTTGAAGAGATAATTGTAGAAAACTTCCCTAAATTGGGGAAGCAAATAGCCACTCAGGTCCAAGAAACACAGAGAATCCCAAATAGAATGAACCCCAAGCGGGACACCCCAAGACACATATTAATCAAATTGGCAAATATCAAATACAAAGACCAAATATTAAAAGCAGCAAGGGAGAAGCAAAAGATAACTCACAAGGGGAATCCCATAAGGATAACAGCTGATCTCTCAATAGAAACGCTTCAGGCCAGAAGGGAATGGCAGAGCATTCTTAAAGTCATGGAAGAAAACAATCTACAACCCCGATTACTGTACCCAGCAAGGATCTCATTCAAATTTGAAGGAGAATTCAAAATTTTCTCAGACAAGCAGAAACTGAGAGAATTCAGCAACACCAAACCAGCCCTCCAACGAATGCTAAAGGAACTTGCCTAGATAGGAAACACGGATGGGAGAGATAATCTGGAACCCAAAACAATAAAATAAATGGCAGCGGGATCA
>ML661906.1:5108092-5266792 GCA_007570785.1 Antilocapra americana | reverse complement strand
TATAGTGAAAATGAGTATACTACTCCAAGCAATCTATAGATTCAATGCAATTCCTATCAAGCTACCAGAGGTCTTTTTCAAAGAATTAGAACAAATAATTTCTCAATTTGTATGGAAATACAAAAAACCTCGTATAGCCAAAGCAATCTTGAGAAAGAAGAATGGAACTGGCGGAATCAACCTACCTGACTTTAGGCTATACTACAAATCCACAGTCATTAAGACAGTATGGTACTGGCACAAAGACAGAAATATAGATCAATGGAACAGAATAGAAAGCCCAGAGATAAATCCACGCATCTATGGACACCTTATCTTTGACAAAGGAGGCAAGAATATACAATGGAGAAAAGACAACCTCTTTAACAAGTGGTGCTGGGAAAACTGGACAGCCACTTGTAAAAGAATGAAACTAGATCACTTTCTAACACCATACACAAAGATAAACTCAAAATGGATCAAAGATCTAAGCATAAGACCAGAAACTATAAAACTCCTAGAGGATAACATAGGCAAAACACTCTCTGCCATAACCCAAAGCGGGATACTCCATGACCCACCTCCCAGAATATTGGAAATAAAAACACGAATAAACAAATGGGACCTAATTAAAATTAAAAGCTTTTGCACAACAAAGGAAACTATAAGCAAGGTGAAAAGACAGCCTTCAGAATGGGAGAAAATAATAGCCAATGAAGCAACAGACAAACAATTAATCTCAAAAATTTACAAACAACTCCTGCAGCTCCATTCTAGAAAAATAAACAACCCAATTAAAAAGTGGGCCAAAGAACTTAACAGACATTTCTCCAAAGAAGATATAAAAATGGCTAACAAACACATGAAAAGATGCTCAACATCACTCATTATCAGAGAAATGCAAATCAAAACTACAATGAGGTACCACTTTACACCAGTCAGAATGGCTGCCATCCAAAAGTCTACAAGCAATAAATGCTGGAGAGGATGTGGAGAAAAGGGAACCCTCTTACACTGTTGGTGGGAATGCAAACTAGTACAGCCACTATGGAAAACAGTGTGGAGGTTCCTTAAAAAGCTGCAAATAGACCTGCCATATGACCCAGCAATCCCACTGCTGGGCATATACACCGAGGAAACCAGAATTGAAAGAGCCACGTGTACCCCAATGTTCATCGCTGCATTGTTTACAATAGCCAAGACATGGAAGCAACCTAGATGCCCATCACTGACGAATGGATAAGAAAGCTGTGGTACATATACACAATGGAATATTACTCAGCATTAAAAAAAAAATTCATTTGAAGCAATTCTACTCAGATGGACGAAACTGGAGCTCATTATCCAGAGTGAAGTAAGCCAGAAGCAAAAACAACAATACAGTATATTAACACATATATATGGAATTTAGAAAGACAGTAACGAGAAACCAACATACGAGACAGCAAAAGGAACGCAGATGTGTAGAATAGACTCGTGGACTTTGTGGATGAGGGTAAGGGTGAGATAATATGGGAGAAGGGCATTGAAGCATGTTAATTTTCATATGTCTAATCATTCGCCAGCCCAGGATTGATGCTCGGGGCTGGTGCAGCGAGATTTCCAGGGGGGGAGGGAAGAGGGAGGGGGGTTCTGGAGGGGAAGCATATGTAAACCCATGGTGATATCATGACAATGTATGGCAAAAACAATTAAAAAATAAAAAAAGAGAGAAGAAAAATAACATGCATGATTGATAATGTTATTATTTTCAATAATTTATTCCTTCCTTCTAAGAAGATCAAGCATTTCTTTCCATTGACACATGTAAGCAGGGGATGTTTCCCCACCTCACATTGGGCATGATCAACTGACTTTTTTTAAACAATATGAACAGAGTTGATAATGTGCCAGCTTTGTGCCAAGACATTAAAAGTAACCCACATTTTTACTATTTTAAACTCTTCCCATGTGGCCTAAGAGAAACAGTTTCATTCTTCAGTGTTAGTATCAGAAGGAGAAGAAATATGGAGCAATTTCAATAAATTAAGTTCAACTATGATAAGTAACATAATCTGATATTTTTTGTTATACAGTGAGATTTTGAATTCTGTGCTAATGATTCAAAGTTGAGCAATACAATATTTTTATAGCACAAACATTTGATGTTCAATTCTATATATTAATATACTGGAATATTCTGAAAGACATAGAATGCCTGTATAATTTTTTTTCTAGTCAATATTTCTAAGGACCTTAAAATAGCATTAATATACATTCATAGATAAAGTTAAATAACTGATCTCTTAGCTGCCAAATGTCAGTCAGAAAACTGAAATAATCCAAATAAGTGTATCTGTTAGAATTGTCAATAATTTCATATTTGCTCATAATCTGTTTTATGCTGTACAGAATGTTCAAGAGTTTATACATGTATCTCATCAACTTGTATATGGTACTTTTTATTTCAAAATTCTATCAGTTTTGAAATGTGTGTTTTTTTGGTAGTTATCTTCATTTTTTTTCAGTTACTTATAATATTATGTCTCATAGTTTCTTTATCATAAGTCATATAATCAATATGTCTAAGTAATATTGATGGCCAGTGCTTTCAATGGAATATCACACCAAATTTTGTCTATCAGGTGTTCTGAAAAAATCTTCTGACCACAATGTAAGAAGAAACACCTTTGCCTTTTGGTGTCACATGACATTAAAGGCCAATGTCATGAAGCTTATTGCTCATGGTTTCTTGTAGGAGGTTTACAGTTTCAGGCTTACATCTAAGTGTGTAATCCATTCTGAGTTGATGTCTATGCATCATGAAAAGTGAAAAAAAAAAAAGTAAAATAAGTCCAATATCATTTACTTATATGTAAATATCCAGTGTTCTCAACACCATTTGCTGAAGTCTGTATCCTTTCTCACATTTATATTCTTTAAGCAATGTCAAATATCAGTCGATCGTGGAAATGTGGTTCTAATTCGGGACTCTATTCTGTTCTAATACTCTATGGGTCTGTCTTTATGCCAGTACCATATTCTGTGAACTATCATACTTCTGTAATATATTGTGAAGTCAGAAAGTACAGTGCCTACAGTTTTGTTTTACTTTTTCAATATTTTAGGATATTTGGGATACCTTTGTGTTTCCATATGAATCTTATGATTTTATCCTATTTTGTAAAGAATGCCATTGGGATTTTGATAGTGATTGTGTTAAATCTGCATATCAAAAAGTTTCTATACACTGTTGATAGGAACAGTGTAACCACAATAGAAACTGTATGGAGGTTCCTCAAGAAATTAAAAAGAGAAATACCATATTGTTATGGCCCTTTAATGGACTGGGGCTTGGGGGTACAGAGTAGATGATAAGAAAATAAAGGAAGAGAGAAAGGAGAGAAAGAGAGAAATGAATACAGACATGGGGACCAAGACTCTGATGGAGTAAAGGCATTTCTTCAGCATAATGTGGGCATATATATACTGTCTTACAAGATAGCTTTTTCAGCAAAGATAAAGATCAAAAAATCTTACATCTTATCTGGGAAACATAAGGCTAGAATCCATCTCAATGAGAGGGGGTTGTAAAACTCACTTTCCATAACAGAAAGGGAAGAAGGCCATAAATAGTTACTTTTACTTTAATAATGTATGTATTCCTTAGCCCCCAGGAGAAGTTTGCCTCTCCACTCATCTCTGAATATTCACTGATTAAGAAGGGACATCAGAAAACAGCACACAGAAGCCTCCTGCCAAATGTTCCCTGACACCATATGATACAGCAATATCATTTTTGTGTATTCATCCAAAGTAATTGAAATCAAAACAAGGAGATATTTTTATCCCCATGTTCACTGCAACATTATCCACAATAGCCAATAGGTGGAAACAATGTAAATGGCCATGAATGTAAAAAGGGGGAAATGGTGGTATATATGTATGATGAAATGCTCTTTATCCCTAATGAAAGAAAGAATTTCTGTAATAAGCAAAAATGTGGATGAATCTGTAGGACATTATGCTGTGTTAAATAAGTTAGTCACAGAAGAACAAATACTGTATTATTCTACTTCTACAGGGTACTGCAAATAGACTAACTCATAGAAGCAGAGAGTAGAGTATTGGTTGCCAGGGACTGGGGTGGGCAAAATGAAGAATTACTCTTCATGAGTTATAAAGTGTCAATTATGCAACATGAATGAATTCTAGAGATTTGCTGCATAGATCTATGTCCATAGCTAATAACACTATATTATATACTTAAAATTTTAAAATGGTAGATATCATGTTAACAGTTCTTACTCTAATAAATAAAATTTAAAAAGAATAGCTACAATAAATCTATTAACATATCACATAAATTAAACTTGTCTTCATTTATGGTGTAATTGACATTGTGGTTCCACTATGGGATATTTCTTAAATCTCAAAGTTGAGTTCCTGGAACAATCTGTTTTAGAGAGTTTAAAACACAGTTCAGTTCAGTTCAGTTCAGTCACTCAGTCATGTCTGACTCTGCTACCCCATGAACCACAGCACGCCGGGCCTCCCTGTCCATCACCAACACCTGGAGTCCACCCAAACCCATTATTATATGTTTGTTTCTTAAAGTACAATATTGATCAATTCACCATTTTTACATCCCTAGAAAAGTTTTTAAAAGACACTCATTAGCTTCAACTTGGTCTGCCACATTTCTTTTACCATATTATTTCCTTCCCAAGTTTTTACCATGCTAATGAATAGTAGTGAATGTTGTTAACATTTTAAAGTCAAACACATTCTTGAAGTACAACATCTTAATATTATACAACTAAGACATTGCTAGCTAGTTGCATTTTTTAATCTGAGAAACACTCTATAATCATTTAAATGAGTAGCATGTTTCTTAATTTATATGCAGAGTACATTATGAGAAATGCTGGGCTGGAGACAGCACAAGCAGGAATCAAGATTGCCAGGAGAAATATCAATAACCTCAGATATGCAGATGACACCACTCTTATGGCAGAAAGTGAAGAGGAGCTAAAAAGCCTCTTGATGAAAGTGAAAGAGGACAGTGAAAAAGTTGGCTTAAAGCTCAACATTCAGCAAACTAAGATCATGGCATCTGGTCCCATCACTTTATGGAAATAGACGGGGAAACAGTGTCAGATCTTATTTTGGGGTGGCTCCAAAATCACTGCAGATGGTGATTGCAGCCATGGAATTAAAAAAAAAAAAAAAAACATTTATTCCTTGAAAGAAAAGTTATGACCAACCAGATAGTATATTAAAAAGCAGAGACATTACTTTGCCAACAAAGGTCCATCTAGTCAAGGATTTGGTTTTTCCAGTAGTCATGTATGAATGTGAGATTTGGACAGTGAAGAAAGCTGAGCACCAAAGAATTGATGCTTTTGAACTGTGGTGTTGGAGAAGACTCTTGAGAGTTCCTTGGACTGCAAGGAGACCCAACAAGTCCATCCTAAAGGAGATCAGTCCTGGGTGTCCACTGGACAGACTGATGTTGAAGCTGAAACTTCAAAATTTTGGCCACCTCATGCAAAGAGTTGAGTCACTGTAAAAGATCCTTATCCTGGGAAGGATTGGAGGCAGGAGGAGAAGGGGACAACAGAGGATGAGATGGCTGGATGGCATCCCTGACTCGATGGATATGGGTTTGGGTGGACCCTGGAAGTTGGTGTTGGACAAGGAGGCCTGGCGTGCTGCAGTTCATGGGGTCACAAAGAGTCGGACTGAGCTGATCTGAGCTGATGTTTATTATCTTGAGCCCAGTTCAAGCTAATACAAACCAATATAATCTCTATAAACACTTTTTGTTTTTTTATTTAATTTGTCCTGTATTTTCAAACAATCATGTTTTTCCTAGAATGATTTTTATTTTATAAATTTTCTATTCTGACAAACTAACACTTCTAGATCTAAGTAGAATATTATTGTAGATTGTAAACACAATATTTAACTGGAATGGTGCAGGTTTTGCTCAGTGCTCTGCTGCTAATACCTAGACATCGCCTAGCATATAGTAATCAAATGGATACTAGTGAAACAAAGAAAATAAGGAGAAAGGAAAGGATAGAAGAGCCTCAAGGTAGACACTGAACAGTTAGCAAACAAATGTATCTACTTTTAATTATCTACTGATATAAATAACAAAACAGAAACTTTATGGTTCCCAATGCTAGTTCCTGTAGCTAGACTTCCTCCTAATCTGTGTCAAATTGTGTATGTGTGTGTGTATATATATATTTACATTTGCGATCCTAGTTGAGAGGTAAAATGTACAAATTAGCAGTCAAATACAAAATGCAAAATGACATTTCTTCTTTATTCCCCCTCACCCCATTTCATAGTACCCCCACTTCCCACTTCTCTGTCCTTCCCTCCTCTATAGGAAGATCTTACTTATGTATTTATAGAGGGAAATTCACAGATTAGCGGATCCTCTCAAATTGGGAATTAGTGGACGTTTCATTAAGAGTGCTACTTGAAAATGGAGCCAGGAATAGCAGGATTGTGGGAGAGATAGATTAGAAATGAGGGTGTATATTGTAATTAGCATTCGTTCAAATTGCCAACTTCTCTGGTGGCTCAAAGAGTCGCAACGGACTGAAGCAACTTAACACGCATGCACTGGTAGCACAGACCTTAAATAATCTGCCTGCAGTGCAGCAGACCTGGGTTCGATCTCTGGGTCAGGAAGATGCCCTGGAGAAGAGAAATGCTACCTACTCTAGTATTCTTGCCTGGAGAATTCTGTAGACTGAGGAGCCTGGTGGGCGACAATCCATGGGTTACAGAGCATGCAACACAATTGAGCAACTAACACTTTACCAGGAAAGCTTCCCAGGTGGCACTAGTGATAAATAACCCACCTGCCAATGCAGGAGACAGAAGAAATGTGGGTGGCATTCCAGGGTTGGGAAGATCCCCTGGAGGAGAGCATGGCAACTCACTACAGTCTTCATTCCTGGAGAATCCCACGGACTGAGGAGCCCTGTGGGCTCCCGTCCACAGAGTCCCGAAGAGTCGGATATCACTGAAGTGACAGCACACAGTCACAGAATTGCCAGCAGATGGTAATAACTTAAAGCATATGAATTTTTAGATTCTCTAATGCTTTCACTCACTCTTGCTGCACATACTAAGATACTGCATTTTATCATAGAGGAACACATAAGAAAAATACATATATAGGCTACATTTTTTATTCTGCTTTTCAATCAAACCTCTGTTGCCTTGTATAGTCATCCTTCAGTTGTTACTTACTCAGGAAATATATTGCAGATCATCAAGTCCTACTCAGGCATCATGTTCCTTGTTCCATTGAATCTAGAAGGGAGTGCATGCTTTCCTTGCTAACAGCTAGATTTTTAAAGTAATGGACATTTCTAGAAATTTTGGATCACACTTCTTCAGCTCTTTCATTTATGGTATATTTTTTATTTAATTCCAAGTTTGTTCTTTATACCCTATTTTCATATGTGCATATTTATTAGCAAATAAATCCCAGCTTTCTATGATCACTCAGTTTGAATTGAGTTTAAGACTCTTTTCTATCATAGAAAGTTGGGATTTATTTGCTAATAAATATATACAAATCTTCATATAAATCATGTTTATGTACAAATTAATATTGTTCAGTTCATAGTTATATTTATAAAATCTTGACATTTAAAATATTCAAAATTACGTCAAAGAAAGATGCGAGGTAAAATTGATGATTATGCATACATGGAAGATAAACATTTGTTTAAGATCATTAAATTCTACCACACAGGATCTTGTCATTTGCACCCAAAATTAATTAGATAGTATTCTGGGTTAATCAGTGTCTCTGAAAACTCATGGCCACTTCAAAATCAGAATGTGGGTTTATATGAAAAAAAAGAAACAAACTTTGTGGTGGTAATTGGTACTTCATATTAAGTAGCAGATAGAATTCAACAGCACATTAAACAGATCATATACCATGACCAAGTGGGATTTATCCCAGGAATCCAAAGGCTGTTCAAACATATACAAACTAATCAGTGCAATACAGCACATTAACAAAATGAAATTTGAAAAAAACACACCATCGCCTCAATAGAAACAGAGGAAGTATCTAACAAAGTCCAACATCCATTCATGATTAAACTGTCAAAAAACTAGGCATAGAAGAAACCTCTCCAAATAAAGGCCAGATATGAAGAAAAAAAACACAGATAATATATTAATGAAAAGTTTTACCTGTAAGATATAAAATATAGCATGGAAACTCACTCTAATATCTCCTTCTCAACAAACTACCAGAAGTTCTAGCAAGGATAGTTAGACAAGAAAAGTAACTAGAAGGCATTCCAGTTAGAAAAGAAGTAAATTATCTGTTTTTCAGATGAGATGGTCATACATATAGAAAACCCTTAAGGCACAAAGAAGATGTTTTGATATGGCCACTATGGCAAATAATATGATATTACTCAATTAGAATTACTGTATTTTCCAGGTATACACCCAGAGGAAATGAAATCAAGATCCCAAAGAGATATCTGCACTCTCTGTTTATTTCAGCATTAATCACAATAACCAACATAGAAAAAACCTAAGTGTCCACTGATGGATGAAAGGATAAAGAAAATGTGGAATATGTTTACAATAGAATATTATTTAGTCATGATGAAGAGCAAAATCCAACTTGAATGAACCATGAGGGTATTATGCTGCGTGAAATAAACCAGACTTCAAAAAAACAAAACAAAACAAAACAAAACACTACACTACATCATATATGAGGAACCTCAAATAGTTAAACTCTAAAAGCATAGAGTAGAATGGTAGATTTCAGAGGCTATTGGGAGGGAGAAATGGGAAGATGTTGATCAAAGGGTCAAAGTGTCAGTTATTCAAAATGAATAAATTCCAGAAATCTAATGTAAAATGTGATTTTGATTAATTATAGCTAATATTGCAATGGATACTTGAAATTTGCTTGGAGGGTAGATCTTTAATGTAGAAACCAAAAAGAAAGACAGAGAAGAAGAAAGAAAGGAAGGAAGGAAGAAGGAAAAGAAAAAAGAGAGACCAGGAATGGAGGGAAGGATGGATAGAAGGAGGGAGAGAGGAAGTAAATGGCACTTATGTGTAATGATGGATAAACATGTTTCCCCTACTATCCAAAGGTAGAGAGTTCCTTTGGAACCTTTCTTAAACCAGTATGGTATAAAGTGAAAAGGTGATTATTTTATGCCACATCTTGCTAATGGCTGCACAGAGTAAATTGATATCAAGCACAGAGACTCACAGAAACAGCTCAAGGCTATGAAGATTTGAGGCTGAGATGCTGAGTATAGTTCCGACAGAAGGAGTTTAGCAGTGCCAGTTTCCTTCTGGGTGTGTGCTGCCTCTATAGGCTCATTCCAAACAACCAATGAATTCTCCTTTTAAATTTTTAATTGGAGGATACATGTTTTGCAATGTTATGGTGGTTTCTGGCATACAACAGCATGAATCAATATACTTATATTATAAGTATACTTATAAGATTCAAGAGCATCCCCTTGCTCTTCAGCCTGTTTCCAACCATCCCCAATTTCACCTTCTAGACCATCACAGAGCACCAGACTGAGCTCCCTATGTTATTATCTATTGACAGAAGAATGGATAAAGAAATGGAATATTATTCATCCATTAAAAGGAATGAGTTTGAGTCAGTTGAACTGAGGTGGTCGACCCAGAGCCTATATACAGAGAAAAGTGCTGGGGTCCAGCCCCGGCGGGTCCAGGAGTCTTGAGGGATGAGTGTAGTCGGTGAAGAACTGAACTGAGTCAATGTGTTGATGGAGCAGTCTCTCTCATTTATTGTTGTTGGTTTACAGTTTTATAGCCAAAAAACATCCCCATTATATCATTACATCACCTATCATTCTATATAATTTTTTGTTTTCTACCTTCCATAGCAACCTTATCATTGAGCTCATTTCCCAATCTGTCATCGAAACATTCCCCTTGCAGAAGTCAGATTTCTGCGTAATTAGATTTAACAATAGTATGGTTACCATTTGAATGACTTCAGCATACTTCATTCAATCATGATAATCAAGTAGAAAGGTTACATTTTTCTTTATCAGGTGCAGCTGTGTAGAAGCTAGAGGAAAGGGCTTAAGCTTGAAACTGTTTTATTCTAGTAACCTCAACCACTGCCTGTCTCCTTCTGTTCTGACACTCTGGTTCCTACAAGGAAGGAGGAAAGAGGACAATGAGACAGTCTAGCAGCACTGCTTTAGCGGTAAAACCCTATTAACCTTAAATAACTACTATAATGAATTCCTATGTCTACACTATCCTGAAGCAATCAATGTCTCCAACTATGCTGGCCACAGTTATGAGCATTCCTAAGTCCCATTCCACCCTGGTATCTTCAAGGAAGGGAGTCTCCTCCGTGGAGTGATCGGGGGAATGGGAGGTTGGAAAGGTGATTCAAGTATGAGCCCTTCTGGTGGTGGCCTTGCCATGACCCCCAGAGAACTCTTGGTAAACTCCCCAGTAATGAGTAGGAGGTGTAGTAATCTATTTAAATGTCCCTTTTATTCCTCCTTTGTCCTCAGGGAAGGGAATTCACCTTCCCACATCCTCTGGGGGAATTATCTCGGGACAAATTCTTTCTAACTGGGACTGACCTACTGAGATGCGCTTATGTTCCGAGCCTGGACTCCCAAGAAAAATACCAGGAGGGGCCTTGCCTTGGGATGCCCCCAAAGAAAATCCGCTTTGCAGTTTCCTTCTTAGTCTCTTAACCTTGTCATCCGAGTGAGGGGGCATCCTGGCAGCTCTTGGCAGAAAAGTAAATCAGAAAGTGAAAAAAAAAATTGTAAATTAATGCATATATATGGAATCTAGAAAAAATCATACTGATGAACCTATTTGAGAGAATACCATGGAAATATATACATTACCACCTATAAAATTGATTGTTAGTGTGAAGTTGCTTTTTTTTTTTATGTTTGCCTTTCTTCATTAAAGCAAAAGTCTTTGAATTTCCCTATTAGTGATAATGACACTAATGTAGGTATTTTGTAAAATCCCACAGGCAAACAGAAAACTTCCAAAAGGCAAGTATTAACTAGATTTATCGTCATTATTATTTCACAATGTCAAGATATCAAGTTTCATATCTTAAATATGTATACTTTTTAGTTATCAATAATAGCTTAAATAAAGTATAATATATTTACTAGGTATTTAGGTATTAAATCAAATTTAGCACAGTATATATATTCATATATATAATCAGAATGTAAATAATTTAATTGAGCAAAACCTGGAGATTTATATCACAAAATACACAAAAGCTAAACAGGTTTTGAGAACAAGTAGATTGGTGAACAATTTCTCATGTGATTTTATTACATTAAGACATGTACAGTACAAAGGAAAAAAATAACTGGATCTTAAGATTTAAGTTTAAATAAATAAGAAAAGGTAGAAATGAATAAAGAAGATATGTGTTTGTGTTAGTCACTCAGTCATGTCTGACTCTTCATAACCTCATGGACTGTAGCCTGCCAGGTTCCTCTATAGAATTTTCCAGGCAAGAATACTAAAGATTGAACCCTGGTCTCCCACGTTGCATGCTGAGTCTTTATCATCTGAGCCACCAAGGCAGCTCAAAGAACATATAGAATAGAAATAAATATTATAAACTTTACAAGTGCTTACTCAAAGATTTTCAGGGAAAATCAAGATTCTGGGAAGAAATAATATACCTTATTGAGATAACACTTCCAAAATATTGAATTTCCAAATTTGTAGCATTTTTCAAGTTATATATAGAAAGGACAGTATTGTAATACTTGGGCAGCTACTCAAAAATTAGAATCCTATAGAAAGATGAAATATGAATAGCGATCAATTTTTAAATTCCAGAATATAGAAAAAAGCACTTTATTTTTGTCAATTTTTTTTTAATCTTCCAACCCTGGGGGTCTTTCCTAATTCAAAAGCCTTAGCCACAGAATAACTGAATGTGTTAAAAATGTTCTCAACAATCACTAGACCAAATTCCTAGTTCATTAAGAATTACATTTGTAGTATTTATCTGTTTGGAATATAACGATATACACCATTATTTAGAGCATATGTTTACAATATATTAAAGAAAGAGACAAATACAATAGCAAAAGACTGACAAAGATTTTATAATACAGTATCTTGTATGAATATAGTTTATATAGATCATGACTTCTTATTCATAAATATGGAATGTGAAAATAAATTACAAGTCACAAATATAACAAAATAAGCATAGCAAGAAAGAAAACAAATAGAAATGTTTGATTTGTGCATACTACAAATTTTACATAATTTCATTATCATATAAATAGTTCACATATATAATCTTTCATGTGTTAATTCTGATAAAGGCAACAGTAAAAATTAAGATTAATAGGGTCTGCGTCAAATGATTTTCTACAAGTTATATCCACAGCCCTCTTCAGCACAGTTAGATTGTGCTCTGGGAAAATTTTTGCATTCTGTGGGTGATTTACAATATCTGCTAACTTGTGTTTTCATAAACTGTTAAGCTATGTGAAATTGGTTTTTTATTCTAAACGTCTGATGCCTAGATTTTGCAGGTTATGAATCTACAAGTCTGCTGATCATAAAAGAATAAATTTAAAAAATATAACATTCAAATGCAATAATGAAAGAAGCAACTGTTCATAAACACTAAAGTCTGTGAGCCAGTCATATTTTCTTTGTTATTATTAATATTAAATGTACCATTTCTATTTTATTAAATAAGTCATTTACAAATTTGATCAATGTTTATCTTGTGAAAGTATCTTCCATGCTCAGGTCATTGAACTACACAGGAAAATACATAAAACTATAGTTCATTTATCAAACTCAGATTTACTCCTTACTTAGGAAAACATGTATAAGAAAAGTAAACATTATAATAAATTACTAGGAGTGTTATGAGAAAAAGAAGTCACTGGTCATATGGGAGCATAATAAAATAGCCTGGAAATTGGAGAAGGCCTCTGATAAAAGTAATCTTCAATAAAACTTGGATATAATTTAGATTGACTTTGATGTGGATGAGGATTTTAAGAAAAGAAATCTACATGTACAGATACACATGCTGCAAAAGAACATTTCTGAAACTTGAGATAGCTGGGTATACTAAGGTACTGAATGCTGGAGTTAGTATAACTGGAAATATAGCTTGGATAGAAAGTGAGAATAAGATGATAGAGGTTTAAAAATTAGAGTAAAAAATGATACTATTGAAAGCAAAAGAGAGACATTGAAATGCTGTATGAAGAGAATAAAGCTTTATTATAAAGGCAATTAAGTCAATCTGAGGCAATATATTGGCTGTTAACTCTTCAAGTATCTTTTCTATCCCATTCTATTTCTCTTTCCCTCTGGGATTGTACTAGGGTTCTTGGATCTTATTCTCTCTCTAGCTCTCTTTTATTGTTGTTGTTCAGTAACTAATTTGTATATGACTCTTTCCAACCCCATGGAATGAAGCAAGCCAGGCTTCCCTGTCATTCACCATATCACAGAATTTACTCAAACTCATGTCCATGAAGTCAGTGATGTTATCCAACCATCTCATTCTCAGTCACTCACCTTGTCCTCTTGCTTTCAATCTTTCCAAGCATCAGGATCTTTTCCAATGAATCAGCTCTTCACATCAGGTGGTCAAAGTATTGGAGCTTCAGCTTCAGCATAAGTTCTCCCAATGAATATTCAGGATTGATTTCCTTTATGATTGACTGATTTGATCTCCTTGTAGTCTAAGGACCTATCAACAGTCCTCTCCAGCACAAAATTCAAAACTATCAATTCTTTTGCATTCATCCTTCTTTATGGTCCAACACTCATATCCATACATGATTTATTGGAAAAGCCATAACTTTGACTATACAGACCTTAGTCAGCAAAGTGATGTCTCTCTTGTTTAATATGCTGTCAAGGTTTGTCATCCTCACAGTCAACGGCTTTTGTATAGTCAATGAAACAGAAGTAGATATTTTGCTGAAATTATCTTGCTTTTTCTATGATCCAGTGGATGTTGGCAATTTGATATCTGGTTCCTCTGAGTTTTTAAATCGAGCCTGAACATCTCTAAGTTCTCAGTTCACATACTGTTGAAGCCTAGCTTGGAGAATTTTGAGCATTACTTTGCTAGCATGTTAGATGAGTGCAATTGTGTGGTAGTTTGAACATTCTTTGGCATTGCTTTTTATAAGGATTGGAATGAAATCTGACCTTTTCCAGTCCTGTGGCCACTGCTGAGTTTCCAAACTTGCTGGCATATTGAGTGCAGCACTTTAACAACATTATCTTTTAGAATTTGAAATAGCTCAGCTGGAATTCCATCACTCCGCTAGCTTTGTTCATAGTGATGCTTCCTAAGGCCTATTTTACTTCACACACCAGGATGTCTGGCCCTAGGTGAGTGATCACACTTTCATGATTATCTGAGTTATGAAGATCTTTTTTGTATAGTTCTTCTATGTATTCTTGCCACATCTTCTTATTATCTTTTGATTCTCTTAGGTCCATACCACTTCTGTCCATTATTGTGCTTATCTTTGCATGATATGTTCCCTTTATATCTCTAATTTCTTGAAGAGATCTCTAGTCTTTCCATTGTATTGTTTTCCTTTATTTGTTTGCACTGATCACTTAGGAAGGCTTTCTTATTGCTCCCTGTTGTTCTTTGGAACTCTGCATTCAGATGGGTATTCAGATACCTTTTTTTTTTTTTTCCTTGACCTTTCACTTCTCTTCTTTTCTCAGCTATTAAGGCCAGACAGCAATTTTGCCTTTTAGATTTCTTTCCCTTGAGGATGGTTTGGCTCACCACCTCTTGTACAGTGTTATGAATTTCCATCCATAGTTCTTCAGGCACTTTGTCTATCATATCAAATCCCTTGAATCTATTTGTCACTTACACTGTATAGCTTACAGATGATCTGATTTAGGTCATTCTTGAATTGTCTAGTGGTTTTCTCTACTTTTTTTCAATTTAAATCTGAATTTCAAAATAAGGAATTTGTGATCTGAGCCACAGTTAGATCCCGGTCTTGTTTTTGCTGACTATAGGGATTTTCCATTTTCAGCTTCAAAGAATATAATCAATCTGATTTCAGTATTGATAATCTGGTGATGTCCATGTAAAGAATCAGCTCCTGTGTTATTGTAAGACAGTGTTTGCTATTGTCAGGGTGTTCTCTTGGTAAAAACTCTGCTAGCCTTTGCCATGCTTCATTTTGTACTAGAAGGCCAAGCTTGTCTGCTACTCCAGATATCTTTTGCTTTCCTACTTTTGCATTCCAGTCCCCTATGATGAAAATGACATCTATTTTGGTGGTAGCTCTACACTTACTCCTTGGAAGGAAAGTTATGACCATCCTAGATAACATATTTAAAAGCAGAGACATTACTTTGCCAACAAATGTCTGTGTAGTCAAGGCTATGGTTTTTCAGGTAGTCATGTATAGATGTGAGAGTTGGATGGTGAAGAAAGTTGAGTGCCAAAGAACTGATGCTTTTGAACTGTGGTGTTGGAGAAAACTCTTGAGAGTCCCTTGGACTGCAAGAAGATCCATCCAGTCCATCCTAAAGGAGGTCAGTCCTGAGTGTTCATTGGAAGGACTGATGTTGAAGCTGAAACTCCAATACTTTGGCCACCTCATGTGAAGAGTTGACTCATTGGAAAAGATCCTGATGCTAGGAAGGACTAGGGGCAGGAGGAGAAGGGAATGACAGAGGATGAGATGGCTGGATGGCATCACCGTCTCTATGGACATGGGTTTGGCTGGACTCTGGAATTTGGTGATGAACAGGGAGGCCTGGTGTGCTGCGATTCATGGGGTCACAAAGAGTTGGACACGACTGAGTGACTGAACTGAATTGAACTAGAAGATCTTATAGGTTCTCATAAAACTGTTCAACTTCACCTTCTTGAGCATTAGTGGTTGGGGCATAGACTTCAATTACTATGATATTGAGCAGCTGACCTTGGAATTGAACAGAGATCGTTGTTAAAGAGAAGGAAATACCTGACCACCTTACCATACCTCCTGAGGTATGCAGGTCAATAAACAAGTGTTAGAACTGGACAAGCAACAACAGACATGTTCAAAATTGGGAAAAGAGTCTGTCAAGGCTGTATATTTTCACACTGCTTATTAAACTTATATGTAGAGTATATCATGTGAAATGCTGGGGTAGATGAAGCACAATCTGGAATTTAGATTTCAGGGAGAAATATCAATAACCTCAGATATGCATATGATATCATCCTTATGGAAGAAAGCAAAGAGGAAGTAACAGCCCCTTGATAAAAGTGAAAGAGGAGAGTTAAAAAGCTGGCATAAAACTCAGCAGTCAAAAAACTAAGATTATAACATACTGTCACATCAGTTGGGGAAACATTGGAAAGAGTGGCAAACTTTATTTTTTTGGACTCCAAAGCCGTGTAGCTAGTGACTGCAGCCATGAAATCAAGATGCTTGCTCCTTGGAAGAAAAACAGTGACCAACTTCGACAGCATGTTGAAAAACAGAGACATTACTTTACTGACAAATATCCATCTACTCAAAGCTATGGTTTTTCCAGAGTCATATGTGGATGTGAGAGTTGGACCATAAATAAAGCTTAGTGTTTAAGAATAAGTGCTTTTGAACTGTGGTATTGGATAAGATTCTCGACAGTCTTTGGACTGCAAGGGGATCCAACCACTCAATCTTGAAGAAAATCATTCCTGAATATTCATTGGCAGGATTGATGCTGAAACTGAAGCTTCAATATTTTGGCCACCTGATGCAAAGAAATGACTCACTGGGAAAGACCCTGATGCTGGGAAATATTGAAGGCGGGAGGAGAAAGGGACGACAGAGGATGAGATGATTAGATGGGATCACAGACTTGATGGATATGAGTTTGAGCAAGCTCCGGGATTTGGTGATGGACAGAAAAGCCTGGAGTGCTGCAGTCCATGGAGCTGCAAAGAGTTCTTACAACTGACTCTCTGAACTGAACTGAATTGATATATGTATATAAATATATTGATTTAATTTTCTATAACACACTGGATTTCTTATAACCAATATATTCTATTGGGTCTATTTTAATAGAAAATCCAGGCTAAGATATTCTTCTATATTCGTTTGTGGTGTTCACATTTCCCATTCCATACTTTAATATTTTTGTCATTGTTATTTCAAATCTGTGTAGTAGTTTCAATATCTGAGTAATTTATCAACCTAGTATTTTTCACTTTGTTTCTTTATAGTAGGTTGTCTCTTCCTGTTTTTGTATGTGTGTTGTTTAATTTTTAATAAAATATTAACTGTTTTGTGCAGTCAAACTGTAGAAACAGGTATAGAACTATCTCAGTTATTTATGACTTAAAATCTAGGCTGCTTAGTACTCAGCAGCTCCTTATAATTAGCTGATTAAATTTTATTGAGATCACACAGACATTATTTTCCTCATCTTCCACCACAGTTGAGATGATTGGCATGTTCCATTATTCTTCAGGAGGACTTTCCCTTTTCTTGAACTTTAGCTTACGTGGCTTTTTGTGATCTCAGATTTCTGATGGACTCAAATGATATTTTATCTTGACCAGTGTTTACTCATTTTTTTTTTCTGTGATGAAGATACTATCTTCAGCTTTTTCAACCTAAGAGAAATTGGAAGCTTTCATTTTTCAAACATATCTCCAATATCACAGATTGACTCCACAAGTTCAATTTTCTTTCTTTGTGTAAATTAAGCCTCCCAGTTCAATTCTAATGTTGATTAATCTTCTGATTTCAGTGTTCTCCTTTTGAAACAAACTTTTGTCGGTTGTTACAGACCTACTCCCAGGTAGGAATTGTTCCTAATCCAAAGAGATGTTTACCTATTTTTTTATATGATTTTAATTTTAAAATGACTTCAGTTTTCAAATAATTTAATCTAAATTGATATTCTTTTCTTGGGAGGAAGAAAATATTACACTTTTTTCCTTATACTCTCTTCTTGACACTTGCCTGATTTTTAAGAGGATTGCACTTAACATGACAATCCACTCCAGTATTCTTGCATGGAGAATTCCATGGACAGAGGAGACTAGCGGGCTACAGCCCATACAGTCATGAATAGTCAAACACAACTAATAAAGCAACTTAGCATGCATGTATGACCTCTGCAGAATTCACCAGAATTTTCCACCCAGCTCAGTTCAATTCAATTGCTCAGTCATGTCTGATTCTTCTCATCCTCTGTCATCCCCTTCTCCTCCTGCCTTCAATCTTTCCCAGCATCAGGGTCTTTCCCAGTGAGTCACTTCTTTGCATCAGGTGGCCAAAGTATTGGAGCTTCAGCTTCAGCATCAGTCCTTCCAATGAATATTCAGGACTTATTTCCTTTAGAATTGACTTTAGATCTCCTTTCAGTCCAACGGACTCTCAAGAGCCTTCAAGACCACAGTTCAAAGCATCAGTTCTTTGATACTCAGCTTTCTTTATAGTCAGACTCTCACATCCATACATGACTACTGGAAAAACCACAGTTTTGACTAAACAAACCTTTGTTGGCAAAGTAATGTCTCTGCTTTTTAATATGCTGTCTAGGTTGCTCATAGTTTTTCTTCCAAAGAGCAAACGTCTTTTAATTTCATGGCTGGTGTCACCATCTGCAGTGATTTAGGGGCCCCAAAAAAATAGTCTGTCACTGTTTCCATTGTTTCCCCATCTATTTGCCATGAAGTGATGGGAATGGATGCCATGATCTTAGTTTTCTAAATGTTGACTTATTAGCCAACTTTTTCACTTTTCTCTTTCACTTTCATGAAGACTCTTTTTAGTTCTTCGCTTTCTGCCATAAGGGTGGTGTCATCTGCATAGCTGATGTTACTGACATTTCTCCCAGCAATCTTGATTTCAGCTTGTGCTTCATCCAGCTCAGCATTTCACATGACGTACTTTCCCTCTCTTTCTTAACAAAAAATCTCTCTTGCTTTAGATTAACTTCTCTCTCTCTCTTGTCCCCCCCCACCACCCTTCTTTTCTTCTTTTAATACATTCAGATACAGATAAACCATGGCAATCAGCTAATATACCTGGAGTCCAAAGCTATCCTTTGTTCTAACTTGTCTCCAGTTAACTCCTAGATATTTCCATTCAGATGTTTCAATGGATTTTAGGCAAAATACCTAAATGCATTTCTTGATATTTCCCATAAAGTTTATTTTTTAACAAAGTGTCCAGTTTATAAATGATGATGTCATTCAGCTGTTTGTTGAAAATAGAAAGCAGATCTCTATGACACTTCTGTCAATTAGCAAATTATGTTTACTTAACTTGAAAATATATTTCAAATCTATCATATATTCTTATCTGCAACTGTGATTTCTCTGTTTCAGTCTATAATTCTTGACAGTTATGCCTGCTGATTGTCTTTTCATTTTCAGCCCACACTGCCCCCCATTCCATCCTTCTAAACCTAACTTTTGTGTTCAAAGTGGAAAGAAATGCACATTGTTTTCCTTCTTAAAATTATTTATGGGCCCCTTAATTAGCATGATACAAAATTTAAATTCCTAAGACTTGCCAATCCCCTTCATGATCTAGAAACTCTTTAGGCTCATTTTGCATTAGTTTTAGTCCACTCACTAATTTCCCGGCATGCTTGTTTACTTTTAGATGATTGAATCCATTAAGCTCTTGTATCGTATCTGGACAGAGGCATATGATGCTTCCTTTAATGCACTGCCCTGCACTGATTATTTATTGATAACTTTCTATCAGTATTTGTTTTTCAGGTCTTACCTTATGTATAAATTCCTCTGGGATGCCTTCCCTGAGTCCCAGTCCAACTTTGGTAACCCTCATGCTATTCTATATTTTCTATAGATAGATAATTGCAATTCATCATTTTATATATATCTTATGGCTTCAACGCCTTTTTCTCCTTTAAGCTTTAGAAGATCAGGACTTCTGTCTGTTTCGTCATCACTGTATTCCCTATCGTTAAATCGGAAAAGGAATGCAACTTATTTTTAATAAATACTTTGAACAAGTGAATGGATATTTTAAGATATTGTATTATGTTTTAGCTTAAATTAAGCATTAACAGAGTTAATATAATCTTTAAAAACTTGATATTCTATAAAATGTCCCAGAGTAGGGAAATAGCTCAGTAATTTATGATTATAGGGCTAATTTTAATTGATTAAAATGTCTTAGCTGTAAAATGACCATTTTAAAAGAGTTTATAAAAATAAACTATGGATTATTAGTACAATCTTTCATATAATGGGGAACAAAAATCTGCCATAACTACCTTAGCTATAAGAAAATGTGATAAATATAGAATATGATTTCAGAACAACAACAAAAAAGCATATACCTTTCAGTTTTCCCTATTTTAGCTTTTCACTATCACCTTGCTCTTTTCCTAGTATTTGTTATTTTATTTAATATTCTCTCCTTATTTTGTTGCTATTGCTCTCCCTATACATTTAATCTTATATTGTATTAAATTGGATCACTAGGAACCCAACCATTAATTTCCATTCTCTCTTAGCCTAAACAGTCAATAGGTAAATTCACTTATACTTCAGTGAGTATAATGACATTAATTCAAATTTTTAAGACTTAAATAGCTTAATATTGGAAGAATGGTTTCCCTTGCCAAATGAAAACTGCTGTGGTGCAAAAGTAAAGGCTGAGTTTGTTTATACAATAGCACTTTAAAGGACACATCTCTGCCTTAACTTCTTTGTTATTCTTTAGCATTTTAAAGTGCATCTCATGTAAACATTCCTCTAAAGGGAAATGGCTATAAATCTTTAATACATTTCCAGTTGCCATGAAGATATTTTGCAACAAAAGTATCACTCATAAATTGTGTTAAAAATAAACAAACAAACCTATTATTAAAAGGCTTACCTCTTTTTCTAAAACATACTGTTCATAGTTGAGTTTGTCTGGAATTAAATAGCCATGCATTTTTCATGAAGAATGGATGAATGTACCAATCACTTGAGAGTTATTGACATATCCATATCCATAGCATAGTCTCTTATTAAACTATTCGTGCTCTTCCTTAATAGGGTTTATATATTCAATATTAATAATAGATGACCATTTTAAATTCACTCCTATTGTTAAATCCTATTTCTACTCCTGCAGGGACATTATTAAAACTGTTTGTATAAAACTTATTTCACCAGATGCAAATGTGTAAGAGTTACCATTCTTAAATATATATATATATGACTAAAATTCCTAAATGATTATAAATAAATTATGCATTTGTTAGCTGCCAGAAATGACTGTCTTTCTTGCATAGGTCTCCTTGAAGGTGGCTTCAGAAATGTTACATTTATCATTCTCCAAAGAATACATATTGCTTACTAATCTGCTAGGAAAGAGACATTACTCAGCTTGCATGCTGATCTTTAGTGAAATGCTAATCAAATCTAACTTCCAGATCTGAGGTAATCTTTATTTTGCATAAACGAGCTGGAAAATTTACAGTTTGCACGAGGATGCAAGCAAAATAAGCTTCAATGTCCACTTGTGTGTTTGATTTTCACACCCAGAGACAACAGAGGAGTAGCCCTCAATCAGTTTGTCCATAAAGTTGTGGTAAAAACACCATCATTGTTGAGTGATTCATGTGTCTATTGTATGACAACTTTGAAAATAAGAAATAGACCTTTTCAAACAATATTCTGCTAGTGAAACAAAATGCAAATAGGAAAAGTCACTTCTCTGATGTAATTAAACAGACCCTAAAACTCTTCGTATTTATCCTGTCAATATTCAAATGCATTTTCTTCAGGAGCGTTTTCAAGGTTTTTGTCTTCATGAACTAGAAACTGGAAGTAACCAGTGCTTGTCATAACGTTGGCCTCTTTTATTTCTGATAAAACAGGACGTAAAATAAAAACAAGTCCCAGGGAAAACAAAACCAGCAAAAGCAAACAAAAACTCTCCATTCACCTTTTACTAAACAAATCCTTCTTGAGCACACATTTCACTCTGTGCAACCTTGACTATAATAGTGGAGAGAAATGAAAAAAAAAAATCATTTTTCCACAGTTAAAGACTTGTAGAGAGAGGAACAGACACTGCCAAATACTCAATGGAATAAATATATATTGCAAAACATGATCTGCAGTATGTTGGAAAATTGCACCATATTTTTATAGTGTATTATAGAAGGCTGTATTTCATTTCATAATCCAGAGAATGACTCTGAAGAAATAACATTTAATCTAAAGCCTATGGATGAAAAAAGTTAGTCAAGTATATTAGAGGGAAAGAATATTCCAGAACATGTACCCAGAGAATGGAAACATGTTATTAAAACTTTGCTATTTAAAAAATGCTATTCTCTTATTCAAAATGTTTGTACTTGGCTTTCAGACTCCAATTCAAACATAGTGGACATAGTCTCTGCCTCCATGAAACATGTCAGCTAGTGAGATAAAAACAAGGAAAGCCACTACTAAAGAGTATGGGTCAATGATAGTCAAACTATGGGATGTCAAATCCAATCTACTGTGTAGGTTGCTACATGGAAGAATCCTCAGAAGAAGTGACATACCCAGATGAATAACAGATTTAATTATGGAAGAGGAAGAAAGACATATGTGGTACTTATGATGAGGCTGGAAAAATAAACACCATTTTTCCTTTTCAGGGGTCTCTCTAGACAAGTTTGTGATTTAATACTGTAGGGCTTCAGCCGGAGAATGAAATGAATTGATTCTTTACCAACTGAGCTATCAGGGAAGTCCCTTACATTTTTGCATAAGTAAAATTTATTTTGCATAAGGAACCTATGTACAGGAGGAGACTAAAAATCTTGAAAAGGAAAAACAAAAACATAAATACAGGAAAAAATAGTTAAAATACTCTTATAATTGTTTAAGTATTCAAGGATACTTGTCTGCTAGAAAGGATGACAGAGAAGATTGAATGAAACTTAGAGGATCCAAGAAAAGATGATCAGGTAACAGTAACAAGAATTACTATATTTTTAGTGGTGGTTGTTTTCTAGTAGTTAAGTTGTGTCTGACTCTTTCTGACCCCATGGACTGTAGCATGTCAGGCATCCCTTTCTTACACTATTTCCACTCAAATTCATTGAGTTGGTGATGCCATCCAACCATCTCATCTTCTGTCACCCCCTTCTCCACTTGCCCTCAATCTTTCCCAGCATCAGGGTCTTTTCACATGAGTCAGCTCTTTGCACAGATAAGAGGTCAAGTTAAACTGCTAGTATCTCATTGAAATATTTTTATGTATTATATATCAAATGTTGTATTTATAGAAAAATACATTTTGTTATAAATTTGCTATATATTTGTTTTATATATTTATTACATATATATATATATATATATATATGAGGAATAGGGGTGATCAAACTAAACAGCATATTAAAAAGCAGAGACATTACTTTGCCAACAAAGGCCTGTCCAGTCAAGGCTATGGTGTTTCCAGGAGTCATGTATGGATGTGAGAATTGCACTACAAAGAAAACTGAGTGCTGAAGAATTAATGCTTTTGAACTGTGGTGTTGGAGAAGATCTTGAGAGTCCCTTGGACTGCAAGGATATCCAATCAATCCATCCTAAAGGAAATCAGTCCTGGGTGTTCATTGGAAGGACTGATGCAAGCTGAAAGGCCAATCCTTTGGCCAATTGATTGGAGGAACTGACTCATTAGATAAGACCCTGATGCTGGGAAAGATTGAAGGCAAGAGGAAAAGGGGATAACAGAGGATGAGATGCTTGGATTGCATCACCAACTTGATAGACATGAGTTTGAGCAAGCTCCACTAGTTGGTGATGGACAGGGAAGCCTAGCGTGTAGCAGTCTGTGGGGTTGTAAATTTGGACATGACTAAGAGACTGAACTGAACTGATATTTATTTAAAAAAAATATAAATGTTGTATTTATAACCACAATGTGTATCTATAAATTCAAAAATTATAATTATTCAGTTTTTCAATTTCTATGTTTTTAAATGTAATTAAATGAGTGTGTGTTAAATTTCATTAAAAAAACATGAATTTTTATATAATACAGAAAAATTTCTTGAAAATATCAGCTATTGAATTGACTGTATTTCCCCACTGAAAAACCCCAGAGAGTAATTTGCAGAATTGCTTTGGAAATAACTATATGTAAAATGGCTGGCTCAGTGGTAAGGAATCTACCTGCAATGCAGGAGATATCAGAGATATGTATTTCCCTATCACTGGGTCAGGAAAATCCCCTGGAGGAGGAAATGGCAATGCACTGCAATATTCTAGCTTGGAAAATTCCAAGGATAGAGGAGCCTGGCAGACTAGAGTCCATGGTGTCACAAAGAGTCAGACACAGCAGCATATATACATAGGTGAAATTATCATTATTTTTCTTCAAAGGAAATATATAAAATTCCAATTTAATTAATTTTTCCATTCCCCATCCATGCTGAAGTGATGTCAAAAAATAATGATTGCATAATTTGCGATTGTTTTTGACTTTCCATTGCATTTTCCCAATAATTTATACATATACTTGCTCATGTGGATAATTTTTAACATTTCAGGTTTAATCCAAAATGTACTAAAAAGTTAATGCTTAGGAACAATATAAACACTATGGGTCCCTAATATCTAAATTATAGCATTAAGACTGAGCTGTAGTCAACCAGCCTCACGTGTACTGCCCTGGTTCTAAGACATGAACTAACCCTTGAGTGTATTCAGGAATACATAACTACAAATGTAGTTATAGGTAAACTTATAAAGAATATAATCCATCTCTCTCACTGGACTTCTGTTTGAGTCTTGGTTTTTCTCATTACTTCCCACAAGAGACTAATCTTCAGATATGAACTCGAGGGCAATAGCATGGATGCTGATTCCTGGAACTGATCTCTCTTTTCATTATGCCTGTTCATTCTCAGAAATTGGATTCTAGCAGCTACCATTGTGAATTCAATAATACTATATTATTTCTTGCGTAGTGTAAGTATCTTGTAATAATAAGTCTAATTCCTTCCAACCATCCATTGTATCATTGCTATCATTCATTTACTATATATATATATATATATATATATATATATATATATATATATATATATATGTTTGTATATTTGCAAGATTTTACAAAAATATATGAGGAGGTCTGAAGAGTCCTTACAAATAGCTGAGAAAAGAAGAGAAGCAAAAGGCAAAGAAGAAAAGGAAAGGTAGACCCACCTTTCACCCTAATGCAGAGTTCCACGGAATAGCGAGGAGAGATAAGAAGCCTTGCTCAGTGATCAGTGAAAAGAAATCGAGAAGAACAATGGAATGGGAAAGACTAGAAATCTCTTCAAGCAAACTAGAGATATCAAGGGAACATTTCATGCAGGTGGGCACAATAAAGAACAGAAACGGAATGGACTTAAAAGAAGCAGAAAATACTAAGAAGAGGTGGCAAAAATACACAGAAGAATTGTACCGAAAAGAACTTCATGACCCAGAAAATGACAATGGTGTAATCACTCACCTAGAGCCAGATATCGGGGAATGTGAAGTCAAGTGGGTCTTGAAAGCATCACTACAAACAAAGCTAGTGGAGGTGAGGGAATTCCAGTTGAGCTATTTCAAATCCTGAAAGATGATGCTGTGAAAGTGCTGCACTCAGTATGCCAACAAATTCAGAAAACGATGCAGTGGCCACAGGACTGGAAAAGATCAGTTTTCATTACAATCCCAAAGAAAGGCAATGCCAAAGAATGCTCAAACTACCACACAACTACACTCATCACACACACACACACACACACAAACGCACACACACCTCCCTGTCCATCACCAACTCCAGGAGTTCACTCAAACCCATGTTCATCAAGTCGATGATGCCATTTAACGATCTTATCCTCTGTCGTGCCCTTCTGCTCCTGCAGCCAGTACTTACAAGCATTAGGGTCTTTTCCAATGAGTAAACGCTTCGCATCAGGTTGACAAAATATTAAAGTTTCAGCTTCACCATTGGTCCTTCCAATGAACATCCAGGACTGATCTCCTTTAAGATGAACTTGTTGGACCTCTTTGCAGTCCAAGGTACTCTCAAGAGTCTTCTCTAACACTGCAGTTCAAAAGCATCAATTCTTCAGTGCTCAGGTTTCTTCACCATACAACTCTCATATCCACACATGACTACTCGAAAAACCATAGCATTGACTAAACAGACCTTTGTTGGAAAAGTAATGTCTCTTCTTTTCAATATGCTATCTAGGTTGGTCATAACTTTCCTTCCAAGGAGTAAGTGTGCTTTAAACGCATGGCTTCAGTCACCACCTACAGTGATTTTGGAGCCCCCAAAATAAAGTCTGACACTGTTTCCACTGTTTCCTCGTCTATTTCCTATAATGTGATGGGACCAGATGCCATGATCTTAGTTTTCTGAATGTTGAGCTTTAAGCCCATTTTTCACTCTCCTCTTTCACTTTCATCAAGAGGCTCTTTAGTTCTTCTTCACTTTCTGCCATAAGGGTGGTGTAGTCTTCATATCTGAGGTTATCTGTATGTCTCCCGGCAATCTGGATTCCACCTTGTACTTCTTTCAGCCCAGCGTTTCCCACGATGTACTCTGTATATATGTTAAATAAGCAGGGTGATAATATACAGCCTTGACAAACTCCTTTTATAATTTGGAACCAGTCTGTTGTTCCATGTCCAGTTCTAACTGTTGCTTCCTGACCTGCATATAGGTTTCTCAAGAGACAGGTCAGATGGTCTGGTATTCTCATCTCTTTCAGAATTTTCCACAGTTTATTGTGATCCACACAGTCAAAGGCTTGGGCATAGTCAACAAAGCAGAAATAGATGGCTTCCTGGAATTCTCTTGCTTTTTCGATAATCCAGCAGATATTGGCAATTTACTCTCTGGTTCCTCTGCCTTTTCTAAAACCAACATAAACATCTGGAATTTCACTGTTCACATATTGCTGAAGCCTGGCTTAGAGAATTTTGAGCATTACTTTACTAGCGTGTGAGATGAGTGCAATTGTGTTGTAGTTCGAGCATTCTTTGGCATTGCCTTTCTTTGGGATTGGAATGAAAACTGATCTTTTCCAGTCCTGTGGCCATTACTGAGTTTTCCAAATTTGCTGGCATACTGAGTGCAGCACTTTCACAGCATCATCTTTCAGGACTTGAAATAGCTCAACTGGAGTTCTGTCACCTCCACTAGCTTTGTTTGTAGTGGTGCTTTCAAGGCCCACTTGATTTCACATTCCCCGATGTCTGGCTCTAGGTGAGTGATCACACTATTATGTTATCTGAGTCTTGAAGATCTTTTTTGTATAGTTCTTCTGTATATTCTTGCCACCTCTTCTTAATATTCTGCTTCTGTTAGGTCTCTACAATTTCTGTCTTTTACTGAGCTCATCTTTGCATGAAATGTTCCCTTAGTATCTCTAATTTTCTTGAAGAGATCTCTAGTCTTTCTCATTCTGTTGTTTTCCTCTATTTCTTTGCATTGATCCCTGAGGAAGGCTTTCTTATGTCTCCTTGCTATTCTTTGGAACTCTGCATTCATATGGGAATATCTCTCCTTTTCTCCTTTGCTTTTTGCTTCTCTTCTTTTCACAGCTATTTGTGAGGCCTCCTCAGACAGCCATTTTGCTTTTTTGCATTTCTTTTCCATGGGGATGGTCTTAATCCCTGTCTCCTGTACAATGTTACAAACCTCTGTCCATTGTTCATCAGGCACTCTGTCAATCAGATCTAGTCCCTTAAATTTTTTTCTCACTTCCACTGTAAAATCATAAGGGATTTGATTCAGGTCATACCTAACTGGTCTAGTGATTTTCCCTACTTTCTTCAATTTCAGTCTGAATTTGGAAATCTTATTTTTTCTGACTGTATAGAGCTTCTCCATCTTTGGCTGCAAAGCATATAATCAATCAGATTTCAGTGTTGACCATCTTGTACTGTCCATGTGTAGAGTCTTCTCTTGTGTTGTTGGAAGAAGGTATTTGCTATCACCAGTGCATTCTCTTTGGAACATTTTATTAGCCTTTGTACTCTTCATTCTGTACTCTAAGGACCTGTTACTCCAGGTGTTTCCTGACTGCCTACTTTCGCATTCCAGTCCCCAGTACGTTGTCAATTAGAGGTTAGATTTTCTACCCTGGCATTGGCTCTCAAGGTGGTTTTCACTGCACTGATTCTGCTATTCTGGAAAATTACAGCCCCCTCTATTTGCCTGTCTGTCTCTCCAGCAACAGTGATTTGTCCTGTGTCCTTCACTTTCTTTGGAATCTAAGTAGAGTTGTTTATTTTTCAGTCTATTTAGCCTTCACTTGCTATTAGAATGCAGTGGCAATTCTCAAACTTATTACATGTGGAATGAGAAACTTTCAAAACTACTAAATATGGAAGGTCGTCTTTTATAAGAGTTCCTGTCTTTACTATTATCTTCTCAATTTTGGAATTAGATCTCTTGTATATTGATGATATTCATAATTACTCTTAAGTTCTCCATGTCCTTTGTCCTTTGTGAGTGCTTTTTCAAGAAAGAAATGCTATTTGATCTAGGTAAGATACAATACATGTCTAATTCCACATTTTAAAAGCATTATTTTAAATTCACGTGTTATAGGTTTCAGTTTCCAAATAAATATCATTTATCTATTTTTTAGATTACATGCATCTGTAAATCAGCATACACATAACTGTATCTTAAACTGAATTAAGTCAAGGATCTTTATTTTATTTAGTTGGTAAATAATACTCATGAAAAAAGTCCAAGCTGTATCAACATATTCTGAAAGATATGTTTTCCCAGTTATCACAGAGTGGGGAAGAGGTCATTATCATGTAATTTAATATAATTCCTATTAAATATTTACCTCCCTCCAAAAAACACAAGAAAGTTTTCTATTCTTTGTTTTACCCTTGTGTTTTTTAGAATGCCTAAAAATAATCATTATTTTGCTCTTATAATATATTTGCTTGCATTATTTTCTTTTTTCAGTTGTTAAACATTAACTATATTATCTTGTATATATATATATACAAGATATATATATATATATATATTTTCCAGATGAAAGGAAAAGGGTTCATTAGTTCTCAACCAATATGAGGTCCCAGACTTATAGTTTGAGGGTAACAAGTGCAAGTCCCCTAATTTATGGTGCTGTTTGCAAATTTTATTCAGCCTGCTTTGTTTTTGCAGGCCTTTCCCATATACTCACTTTTGGCTTCCTATCACTTCTATTCTACATATGTCGTTAAGGGAACTCCATTAACACCAGGGTAGTTCTTAATTACCTTTTTGTTAGCATGGGTGATTTTCCTTACACATTCTTTTTTATATGAGAAAATGTTCCTCTGTCCAATTTTTGAAGATTTTGTTTAATCAGATCCCTGAGTTAATGAATACCATGTTTAAATCTATTTAAAAGTCTTTTTAAATATTTAATGATAGCACAGAATAAGTTGAAAATTTGCTGAATTTTTGTTTACATTTTAAAAATAATAGCTTTTAAAGTAATGAGTTTAACCAAATGTACTTTGTAAATTCAAAATCATGTTTAAATGAACTAAAGCTTTCCTTAAATAAGAGAGTCTATAGCACATTGTTACTAAAGGATGTGTTGTTGGTAACTGATGATCAAAACTTTAGTAGAAAATTTCTTGTCAATTCAAAAAGATACCTAAAGCACATGTTTTTCCTCTTTTGAACCTCTATTTTGTCTCAAGGCTAAAAAATCCACTTGATAGTATATGGGAAGAAAATTTCTCATTGAATTTAAAAATTAAAAGCATTTAATCTCATTGTTTCATCTCTATATCTGAGGCAGAAGCTTTGTATACCTTACACTGTCATATTTATTCATGGGAAGTAATGTTCAGCTTTCTCAAAAATGAATTCTATTAGTGAATTTCTAGGCCAGAAGATACTGAGTTTATAAGGTTCTATGTTTCCAGTGACCCCTAAGTCACAAATATCCTCACTCTTTACATGGGAATATAGAATTTGGAATAATCTCATGATAAAGAAAAGAGAAGGGAAAGACTATAGTAATGGAAGACACATCCTTTCAGTTTACTGTAGAGGCATTTTCCTGGAGGAGGAAATGGCAAACCACTCCAGTATCCTTGCCTAGAGAATTCCATGGACAGAGGAGCCTGGTGAGCTACAGTCCATGGGGTCGCAAAGAGTTGGACATGACTGAGCAGCTAACACACACACTGAGGGGTTTTATTCAGTCTATATGCCTGATACACTTCTCCCTAACCATCCTAAAGCATCTCTACATTAAAAGCATCGTTGATTCTATTCTCATGCATCTGCCACGTGCATGGTGCCACCTGTTCTGCAACAGCATAGGTTCAACACCTGGCCTTCCTCCACTTTGTATTATTCATCAAGCACATGTGTAGAAGTTTTATGTTTGCAATCTGTTCCTCCTGTGAATCCTCAATTCTTTGTGAAGTTGTAATGTATAGGAGGTTAAGAATAGAACTAGATAGATCAGTTGGCTTTACATACAGCCTAACTAGATGTCTGCCGACATGGTGTGATCTGAGATCTGTTTGCAAGCTAGCACATCCTGAAATAAGCCTTAATCAATCCAAAATCATGCTGTAATGTGCCAAAAAAGTAGAAATTCACTTCTTTTATCTAAATATTTCAGTTTCCCAAAAAGTAAGTTGAGGAAAAAATAATTATGTAATTTGCATGGTAGAAAGAATTATATATGTCATATATTATAGTCAGTATAAAATAGATAGTTATTGTGATTTTGAGTATAATGAAACAAAAATCTCAGAAAATGATGAATAAGAAGCAATAGCATCTGCAAAAGAAAAACTAATATACATCAAGTAACATTTTGGTCTTGGGGTAAAGAATTTGCATACCAATGAGAGAAATGTGGGTTTGATTCTTGGGTGGAGATGTTCCCCTGGAGGAAGAAATAGAAACCCACTTTAGTATTTCTTGTCTGATAAATCCCATGGACAGAGGAGCCTGGAGGGCTACAGTCCACGGGGTCGCAAAGAGTAGGGCATGACTTAGCAATCAAACAAAACAATTTTTTATTCCAATCTTGTATCTGTGTGCAAATATGTTTGCAATATACACACACACACACACACACACACACACACACACACACACACACACACACACACACATATCTGGGCTTCCCCAGGGGCTCAGTGGTAAAGAATTTACCTCAATGCAAGTGATAGCAGAAATTGCGGGTTCGATCCTGGCATTGGGATGGAAATGGCAACCCACTTGAGTATTCTTGCCTGGGAAAGGCATGGACAGAGGAGCCTGGGGGACTACAGTCCATGGGGCTGCAAAAGAGTTGGACATGACTTAGCAACTAAACAACAAAAATGTCATATCTGCATAACTTAAAACAATTTTTGAGATAACATAAAATAAAGGCACATATAATTAATTATGGATTTATTATTTTCATGTGGGAGCAGTCAATTATTTGACAAACATTCTTGTCTGTCATTTTGTTCCTAGGGATTGATTTAGGGGCTTGTACACAACATATACATAGTATATATTTGTTGAACTTTTTTTTTTTTTTTAAATGGTACCATTTAACACATCAGAGAAGTAAAAATCTGTGGTCTTACTGATTGGGCTTCCACTGTGGCTTAGCAGAAAAGGATTCATCTACAATGCAAGAGACACAGGAGATGTGTCTTCGATCCCTGGGTGGGGAAGATCCCCTAGAGAAGAGATGGCAATCCATTCCAGTATTCTTGCCTGGAGAATCCCATGGGCGGAGGAGCCTAGTGGGCTATAGTCCATGGGGAACCAAAGAGTTGGATACAACTAAATCAACTGAGAATGCACTCACTGGTTATTGATAACTTTATTTTCCTTATTTATTTATTTATTTATTTTATTTATTTTTCTTTACATGATCGTGTTACTTTTGCCATACATTGACATGAATCTGCCATGCGTGTACATGTGTTCCCCTTCCAGAACCCCCCTCCCACTTCCTTTCCGATTCCATCTCTCTGGGCCATCCTGGTGCACCAGCCCTGAGAACCCTTTATCAAGCATCAAACCTGGGCTGGCGATTCATTTCACATATAATAATTTACATGTTTCAATGCCATTTTCCCATATCATCCCACCCTTCTCCTCTCCCATAGAGTCCAAAAGACTGTTTTATACATCTGCATCTCTTTTGCTGTCTCGCATACAGGGTTATTGTTACCCTCTTTCTAAATTCCATATATATGTGTTAGTATACTGTATTGTTGTTTTTCCTTCTGGCTTACTTCATTTTATATGATAGGCTCCAGTTTCGTCGACCTCAGTAGAACTGATTCAAATGTATTCTTTTTAATGGCTGAGTAATATTCCATTGTGTATATGTACCACTGCTTCCTTATCCATTTGGCTGTTGATGGACATCTAGGTTGCTTCCATGTCCTGGCTATTGTAAACAATCCAGTGATGAACGTTGGGGTACATGTGTCTCTTTCAATTCTGGTTTCCTCGGTGTGTATGCCCAGCAGTGGGATTGCTGGGTCATATGGCAGTTCTATTTCCAGTTTTTTAAGGAATCTCCACACTGTTCTCCATAGTGGCTGTACTCGTTTGCATTCCCACCAACAGTGTAAGAGGGTTCCCCTTTCTCCACATCCTCTCCAGCATTTATTGCTTGTAGACTTTTGGATGGCAGCCATTCTGACTGGTGTTTAGTGGTACCTCATTGTGGTTTTGATTTGCATTTCTCTGATAATGAGTGATGTTGAGCATCTTTTCATGTGTTTGTTAGCCATTTTTATGTCTTCTTTGGAGAAATGTCTGTTAAGTTCTTTGGCCCACTTTTTGATTGGGTCATTTATTTTTCTAGAATGGAGCTGCAGGTGTTGCTTGTATATTTTTGAGATTAATTGTTTGTCTGTTGCTTCATTGGCTATTATTTTCTCCCATTCTGAAGCCTGCCTTTTCACCTTGCTTATAGTTTCCTTTGTTTTGCAGAAGCTTTTAATTTTAATTAGGTCCCATTTGTTTATTTTTGCTTTTATTTCCAATATTCTGGGAGGTGGGTCATAGAGGATCCTGCTTTGATTTATGTCAGAGAGTGTTTTGCCTATGTTTTCCTCTAGGAGTTTTGTAGTTTCCGGTCTTACATTTATATCTTTGATCCATTTTGAGTTTATTTTTGTGTATGGTGTTAGAAAGTGTTCTAGTTTCATTCTTTTACAAGTGGCTGTCCAGTTTTCCCAGCACCACTTGTTAAAAAGGTTGTCTTTTCTCCATTGTATATTCTCGTCTCCTTTGTCAAAGATAAGGTGTCCATAGGTGCGTGGATTTATCTCTGGGCTTTCTATTTTGTTCCATTAATCTATATTTCTGTCTTTGTGCCAGTATCATACTGTGTTGATGACTGTGGCTTTGTAGTATAGCCTAAAGCCAGGTAGGTTGATTTCTCCATTTCCATTCTTCTTTCTTTAAAATACAAGTGTGAGTCTCCACAGGAAATACACTTAAGTTAATTTCAAGAGAGAATCCTGGGTTGAATTTTATTTCTCAAAATGATATATTGAGGCTATAGTCCCAGGTACTTGTGAATGTAACCTGGAAATAGACCTTTGCAGATGTAGTCACGTTAGGAATGATTCATATTGGATTAGTGAGTATACATGTGTGCTCAGTCCTGTCCAACTCTTTGAGACCCTAGGAACTGTAGCTCATCAGGCTTCTCTCTCCATGGGACTTTTCAGGCAAGAATACTGGACTGGGCTGCCATTTCCCCCTCCAGGGGATCTTCCCAACTCAGGGACTGAAGCTTCATCTCCTATGTCTCAGGCATTGGCAGCCAGATTCTTTTCCACTTGCGCCACCTTAGAAGGGTAGGCCCTAAATCCACTGATTAATTAATAAGAGAAAGGAAAAGGAAATTCACATACTGAAGTGAGAGATGCAAAGATACCTAGGAAAGTGAAAGTGTTAGTTGCTCAGTTGTGCCAGACTCTTGTGACCTCATGAACTGTAGCCCATCAGAATTCTCCCTCCATGGGATTTTCCAGGCAAGAATACTGGAGTGGGTAGCCATTTCCTTCTCCAATGACAGTGGTAGAAACAAATTATGCTGCCAGGAACCCTAGATACCAAGGATTGCCAGCTACCTCTAGATAACAGGAAGAGGCAAGAAAGAGTTAGCCCCCTGACCCTTCAGCGGGAGACTGTCCCTGCTGACATCTGAACTTTAGACTTCTAACCTCCATATTCTCTTGTTCTAAGTCATTCAGTCTGTGGTACTTTGTTGTGTCAGTTACAGGCATTATAGAGAGTAAAAGGGATTTTACAAAGTATATTCAAAAAAACAGGGGAAGATTGGTTTCCCAGCAAGGAAAACCACTGAAATATTAATAGATTTTTATAGACTGGACTACTGGCCTTTATGATCATTCAGGATATTCTGGGAACTTAACTTTTTCAGCCTACCATTTCACAACTACCTTTCCTACAATTTATCCTTATCTGAACACACACAATATCTTTATATGTGCTCATAATTCTGCTGGAAATGATAATCCTTTCTCCTCTTTCTGATTAAATAATAACTGTTATCTACAACCCATTTCAGTGGCAAATTACTCCATCCTGTATCCTACCAACCTAGTGTATTATCAGTATGCCACTGTTTCCTTCTTTATAGCAAATAAACAAGTGTTTCCTGATTGTATTATGGCTGTCAGTATAAAAATACATTGTTTCATTATTTTTTGAGAACAGAACAACATTTTATTGATCTTTGAATCCTAAAGTACACTGATCATAGAACTTTGAATAATATTTGTAATCAAGTAATTAATTAAATACATAGATAAACTATGTGATATGGAGAAAATTTTTTTCCAGAAGATTATTTTTCTAGGAGAGTATCAAAAAATGGAATCATAAATGTTTAAAGAATAAAATAAACTGAAAATGACTATTAAAGAATAAGGCTAAGAAAAACTTTGATTGAAAATATGAGAAACAGTTAATAAAAGATGCATATGAATGGAGCAAAAGCACATTTTATCTGAAGCAAGCAAGGCAGAGAGAAAAATTTACATTTCCTATTAGTGCCTATTGTGTCTATGTTCATGAAAGGAGTGACCTTCATAATGTTAGCAGATGATGCATCTGAGAGATGCATTTTTTGACAAGTTATATAACCAACACTCCCCCCAAAATATATATGTATCTTCTTTATTCTTTTATTCACTTAGGATATGAAGAGGAGTGTCATTGTTTCAGAATTCGGTTCTTTCAATAAGCAAGGCATTTTTATTATAGATATCAGCTGCAGTACTTATTTGGTAATCTAACTAACATCCTCTTACACCTACACAATAAATTATTAATAAAAAACTGTTTTGGTTGTGACATTTTCACTATTTGCATTATTATCAACTCTTACGTAAGCATACATTCCAATTTTGAAATGAAACACTTTCACAAACATTATGACATTTGATTGAATTGAGTAACTCAGTGCCTGATTAAAATATTTTCTAATGTCAGATTTCTCTTCAAAAAGCATTAGGCATATTTATAATTGTAACTAGCACCCTTCCCTCAAGATGGTTAATATGCTATTTCTGTATACTGATTTTCTGTAACTTTCACTCTCTCTTTCTCTCTGTCTCCCACAATTAGTGACTGAAATTTTCCAGTTAAAACTTTAATTTCCTCACACTCAATGTCTCTCAGTATGCACTATTCATAACCTATAAAGAGATGAGCATAACATTTTATAGTTAAGTTTGAGTATATTTTTATAAAAATACTTAAAAATCACTTATGTATTCTTATTGACTATATTATTTGTATGTTGGAGAAAATTGTCTAATGTCTTTAAACCAAAGATATAAATGTAAATAACAGAAATCACTAGAATTCTAAGTGGCATAGAAACTAACTGGATAGATGAGCCCATGAAAGCTTCTCAGTAATTCAAGCCTCCTTGCATTCCACTCCATCCCACTATCTAATCTGACTTCTATCTCAGATGTTGCTGTGTTTCTGCTTTTTTTCATTTTCATTTTTTTTTGGAGTCCGCATATCTCTTTTCAGATATCCTTTAAGATAAAAATTATTGAAAATCATAGCCAATTATAAGAATCACTAATATTTTTAGTTGCTCAGTAACTTTTGATAGTCTTATGTGCAACATGCTTTTTAAACCAATGTTTTCAACTGGAGGTGGTTTTGCTTTGAGGAGACATTTAGCAGGGTCTGGAGACATTTTTGTTTGTCAAAACAAGATTCGTGCTCCTGAAATCTAACAGACGTCAGTGATGCTGCTAAACATTTTACAAAGCAAAGGGCCCTGCAAGAAACAATTGTCTGGTCCAAAATGTCAATGGGGTCAATACTGAGAAACTATTACCTATTCTTTTCACAATTCCTATGAGACATAAGGTGACTATAATGTTAACAACTTGTCAGCATCACAAAGAAAATAAATTATTGAACTAGGACTTAACCTAGGCAAACTCAAGCAGTTTGGCAAGAAGTACATGGCTGCATCAACTGCTCTGCTCTCTCACTGATGTTTTGATAGACAACTTAAGGAATGACTCAATGATATTTAACTCCTGCCATTCACACCATTGTGTAACACTCTCAATTTTGGTGTGATATGGCCCCAGGAACTTGTTTATAGAGTAGAATGCAGCAAAAATATTGAAAGATAATCTCTGGTATTAGGTTATTAAAGACTGACTTCTTTTTAATAATTTAATTAATTAATTATTTTTTTCTTTACATTATCGTATTGATTTTGCCATACATTGATATAAATCCACCATGGGTATACATGTGCTCTCCTTTCAGAACCCCCCTCCCACCTCCCTGTGGTTTTGATTTTTATTTCCTGGATAGTTAGTGATATTTAATACATTTTCATACACTTGTTGACCATTTCTATGTCTTCTTTGGAAAACTGTCTAGTTGAGTCCACAGCCTATTTTTTTATCAGTTTATTGTATTTTTTGCTATTGAGTTATAGGGATTCCATATACATTTTGAAGATTGCCATCGCATTTTATATGTAGTTTTCAAATATTGTTTCTCCTGCTCCCTTTTCACCAGCAGGTTTTCTTTTTTTCTTCTCATTTGATGTGTAGAATCTTTTTCTTTTATGTAGTCTCACTTATTTACTTTTGCTACTGTTGCCTTCATTTTTGCTGTCATATCATGAAATCATTACCAAAGTGAGAGTGAGAAAGACAATTACTGTATGGTATTTCTTATATGGGTAATCTAAATATGACACAAATGAGCTTATATACAAAACAGGAACAAACTGGCAGGCGCAGAGAACAAACTTGTGGATGCTCAAAGGAGAGGTGGGAGAGGGATAAATTGGGAATTTTGGATTAGCATATGTGAACTATTATATATAGAATAGATAAAGAGCAAGGACCTATTGCATAGCACAAAGAACTATATTCAAGATCCTGTAATAAATCATAATGGAGAAGAATATGAATTAGAATACATATGTAGAGTATGTGTAGATTTGAATCACTTTGCTCTACACAAGAAACCCATACACTGTAAGTCAAATGTGCTTTAATAAAACATTTTTTTAAGTTAAGAAAAGAAATCATAGCCAAACCAATGTTATGAAGTTTCTCCTTTATGTTTCCTTCTAGTAGTTTTATAATTGTTTCAAGTATTTATTCTATTTTGAATTAAATTTTGTGTATGGTATTGTAAGGTAAAAGTCTGTTTTCCTTCCTTTGTTTGTGGATTTCCAGCTTTCCTAGCACACATTTGTTGAAGAGGTTTTCTTTTCCCTGTTGTGTATTCTTGGCACCATGTCAAAGATCAACTGATCCAATATTAAGAAACTTAATTCTGGGCTGTCTATTCTGTCCTATTGATCTGGATATCTTTGTTTATGTCAATATCTGTATATATCTCTACATCTGTCATACTGTTTTGTTGATCACTGTAACTTTGTAATAGTTTGAACTCAGGAAGTATGATGCCACTAGATTTGTCCTTCTAAGGATTAATTTGGATATCCATGGTCTTTTGTGGCTTTATATGAATAATAGAATTGCTTTTTCTCTTTCTGAAAAAAAAATGCCATCAGGATTTTTGTTTTTGTTCTTCCGTCACTAAGTCATGTCTGACTCTGCAACCCCATGAATTATAGGGGTTGCATTGATTCATACATCACTTTGGGTAAGCATATTTTAACAGTATTAAGCCTTTCAATCTATGAAGATGAGATGCCTTTCCTTCTTTGTACCTTTTATAAGTTTTTCATCAATTTTTCATAGTTAGTACACAAATCTTTCATCTTCTTTAAAGTAGAACTACCATCTGTTCAGTTCAGTTCAGTCACTGAGTACTGTCTGACTTTTTGTGACCCCATGTATTGCAGCATGTCAGGCTTTCCTGTCCATCACCAACACCTGGAGCTTGCTGAAACTCATGTCTATCAAGTCAGTGATTCCATCCAACCATCTCATCTTCTGTTGTCCCCTTCTCCTCCTGCCTTCAATGTTTCCTAGAATCAGGGTCTTTTCCAATGAGTCAGTATTTCTCATTAGGTGGACAAAGTATTGGAGCTTCAGCTTCAGCATCAGAGCTTCCAATGAATATTCAGGAGTGATTTCCTTTAGGACTGACTAAAGAACTACCATGTAATCCAGCAAATCTGCTTCTTTGTATTGATACAAAAAAAGGAAAGAAATCAGAATTTCAAAGAGATGCTGGCACTCCCATGTTCATTGCAGCATTATCCATAATAGCAACGTTATAGAAACAATATTAATATTCATCAACAGATAAATAGATAAAGAAAATGTGGTATGCATATACCATTGAACATCATTCAGCTTTAAAAAAGAGAATTTTGCAATTATGCAACAACATGGATGAGACTTGAAGATATTAATGTAAGTGAAGTAAATCAATCACAGAAAGACATGGACTTCGTGACTGAACTTCTATGAGGTAACTAAAAGAGTAAAATTCACAGAGTCAGTGAGTAAGATGCTCATTACCAGGGACTCGTGGGAGAAGGTAGTGTACGGTTATTAGTAAATTGGCATAAAGTTTTAGTTGAACATAATGACAAAACTTTAGGTATCCAGTGTGCAATATTGCACTTACAGTCAACCTAAAGTACTATACACTTAAAAATGTGTTAAAAGATTGTATTTCACCTTGTGTCCTTACTAAGGGAAAATAAGATTTTAAAAATAAAACACTTTTCTTATTAAAAAATTACTGTGCCATAACTGACTGGTACACACACTCTCTGATTTTTCTTTCTTTTTTTCTTTTAAATTAAAGTATAGTTGATTTACATCATTATATTAGTTCCAGGTGTACAGTGCAGTGATTCAAAATTTTAATAGATTCTACTCCTCTTAAAGATATTACAAAATACTGGCGATGTTTACTGGATTACACAATATATCCTTCTAACTTATTTATTTTAAACATAACAGCTTGTGTCTCCTAACTCCCATGCCTTTCTCGCTCCACTCTGTTCTCTCTCTCTCTCCCTCCCCCCATTGATAACCATTAGCTTGATTTCCATATCTGTCATTATTTTTTCTGTTCTGTTATATTCATTTGTTTGTTTTATTTAATAGATGAATTCGCTGAAAATTTATCTTTGAAAAATATTCACAAGACTTTTATGCCATTTTTAGAGAGGGAAAATATACTATAATCTGTATCTATCGAGTACCTTTAAACTGCTATCAGCATATGATTGGTATTAAATAAATTAATGAAGTAAAATAGTTTAGTGGATAATTTAATATCATTGACAATGTAACTGTCACAGCTACTACAACATTAATGCATACACAAGTCATCATTCAAAAGTATCATGTCAATCACAATTATTGAATATCAAAAGCTTTATAAAGACTTTGCTATTGTCATAAGTGCTGATGTAAAGTAATTAATAGATAATAAATACTAAATACTGTAATCTTTCAATAACCAAAATATGTAACCTGGTTTTAAAGCATAAAGAAAAGAAAATTTAACAAGATTGTCAGAAAATAACAACATAACCACTCTGTAAAATTGCACATCTTATAACTAAATGTTTCTGATAAAGGTGGTAAAACCAATTTGATTTAATTCTCTCATCATGTGAAATTCAGGTTCCTGCTCCTAATCCAATATTCTGTAGAAATCAAACATAAAAGCAAGCTCTTCTTATGCAATTCACAGGTGCAATTTATTATAATAACTAGTGTTCTTAAATATTTATGTTATAAATCAGTAAAATAAGAACAGCAACATTGCTGTGTCTTGAGCTCTCTAAACAGTACAGTGTCTGGTACATAATGACTCCCAGTCTATATTTATTGACATATTAAAAATGTAAAACTGTTTAAAAACTATATTAAATTATAATAACTGTATTTATATTTTTAATTGCAATGAAAGTTAATTGTTTTGCTAGCAAATTAATACTCAAATCTCCAAGCTAGACTTCAACAGTATGTGAACTGAGAACTTCCAATGTTCAAGATGAGTTTAGAAAAGGCAGGGGATCCAGAGATCTAACATTGCCAGCATTGCTACTTTTGATTAATTAACTATGCTAAAACATTTGACTGTGTGGATCACAACAAACTGTGGAAAATTCTTCAAGTGATGGGAGTACCAGACCACCTCATCTGCCTCCTGAGAAACATATATGCAGGCAGGAAGCAACAGTTAGAACTGGAATGGACTGGTTCCAAATTGGAAAAGGAGTACACCAAGTCTGTATATTTTCACCCTGCTTATTTAACTTATAGGCAGAATACATTATGAGAAATGCTAAGTCAATAAAGCACAAGCTGGAATTAAGATTTCAGAGAGAAATATCAATAACCTCAAATATTCATATGACACCATCCCTATGGCAGAAAGAAAAGAGGAGCTAAAGAGCCTCTTGATGAAAGTGAAAGAGGAGAATGAAAAAGCTGGCTTAAAATTCAGCATTCAAAAAACTAAGATTGTGGCATCCGGCCCCATCACTTCATGGCAAATAGATGGGGAAACAATGGCAATGGTGACAGACTTTATATTCTTGGGCTCCAAAATCACTGGAGATGGTGACTGCAGCAATGAAATTAAAACACATTTGCTCCTTGGAAGAGAAGCTATGACAAGTATAAAGAGCATATTATAAAGCAGAGACATTACGTTGTCAACAAAGGTCTGTCTAATCAAAGCTATGGTTTTTCCAGTAATCATGTATGAATGAGAGTTGGACCATGAAGAAGGCTGAGTGTTGAAGAACTGATGCTTTTGAACTGTGGTGTTGGAGAAGACTCTTGAGAGTCCCTTGGACTGCAAGGGGATCAATCCAGTCAATCCTGAAGGAAGTAAATCCTGAATATTCATTAGAAGGACTAACGCTGAAGCTGAAGTTCCAATACTTTGGCCACCTGATGTGAAGAACTGACTCACCAGAGAAGACTCTGATGTTAGGAAAGATCGAAGACAGGATGAAAAGGGAATGACAGAAGATGAGATGGCTTTATGGCATCACTGAGTCAATGGACATGAGTTTGAGCAGGCTCCATGAGATGGTAAAAAAAAAGGGAAGCCTGATGTTCTGCAGTCCATGGGTCGCAAAGAGTCAGAAATGACTGAGTGACTGAACAACAACAAATACCAATTAAAAAGCACCATAACTTTAAAATATCAACAATCAAAATGTAAAAAAGAAAAATTATGATTCAGTAATAAAACAATAATGTAATGTTTTCTAGTTATATTTCTATGTGCATTAATTCAATTATAAATTAATCAAAATGAGTGTTAAATGTCTACTGAATTTCAAGTACAATATTAGACTCACAATATGCTATTGGAAAAGAAAGAGGCATTTTTATACTAATGGACTCTTTTATAGAAAAGTTGAGAAGGTAGAAATTAACTTAATTAAAATATAATTGTTTACTGAAATAAGTCCTTTAAAACAGCAAGGTTATATGAGACAGGAATACCATTTTTCAGGAGGAAGCTGTCAAAGAAAGCCTTGCAGAGAAAGACATATTTCAGTTATTACTGAATAGCTGATACCAAAAATGCAGACAGAGAAGTGTTCCAAGCAGCAGGTACAAAAAGTACTGGCTACAATGTGTAAGGAAGAAGTCATAATCTTGCCAGAATCTTGGACCAATATCTACCAACCATTGGAAGACTGATGAGACTGTGTTGAGGACAAATGGTATCTGAGAACATTTGAGCAGTTCATCTACAAAGGTGAAAGAATTTAAAGATGCCTTGTCCCAGCACCACTTTATGCTTGGAATCTAATCTTAATAAAAATGATGCATTGCATGATTGCACTCTTCCCTTTTTTTGTTAATTATGAAGACGTGTTTCCTCCTCTTTAAAGCACTGCCAGTTTAGACGTTGTGGTGCTGCCCACCTCCCTGTGCCAGAGTGTTCACAGCCATGTGTCCCAGGGCAGTGTGGTTGTGCTAGTAAAAAGGCTGCTAGGGGACTTCCCTGGTGGTCCAGCGATTAAAAATCTGCCTGCTAATGCAAGAGACAGCAGTTCAATTCCTGGTCTGGGAGGATTCCACTTGCATCGAGGCAACTAAGCTGAAGCAGTGCCCTTGAGCCTATCTATGGTACCCCACGGGGGAGGCCACCATAGTGAGAAGCCCTGGTCACTCCAAACTGGAGAGCAGACCCGTTCTCCACAACTAGAGGAAGTCTGCACACAGCAAGGAAGGCCCAACAGAGGGCAGCCAAAATAACACGTGAGTTTTAAGAAAAAGCTTCTAGGCACAGAAATCACTTAAAAAGTACCAAGCAATGGCCTTCCATATGTCTCCTTTTAGAAAAAGGTGTAGTTTTACCATGATGCTTGGTGCCTGCAACCATAATAAAACTCTCCCCATAGACTTCCAAGTTCCAGTATCATATTAGTTGTTTTCCAGTTCACATATTTTTCTGACTTAACTTGAATCTTTCAAATAACGCATTCATTAATACATTTGGGTTACTGTTACATTTTATTCCATATTTTTAACACACATTAATTTGTTACCCACTTTTTGTAAAATCTTTGGAATTCAACCACAACAAAAGATAGACACAGCTGTGCTCTGGAATTTGGATGATATAAGGACAATTTAAGTAGGTAATTATACTAGAGTGTAAAAAGTATTGTGATAAAGGCAATATTGGTTGAAAAAAAAATAGGTAGAATGTACAGCCAGAGAAGTGTTCCAAAGGAATTGCTGTTTAAAGGAAAGACTTGGAAGGTGAATTACTCAGAGAAAGTGAGAAATGTGGAGGAAAATTAACAGTTAGAGACTCATTATTTGGATAGAATATATGTGCAAAAGCATAAAAAGAAGAGACAGCAGGTCACTTTACTGGGCAAAGAGAGCTCAGTATATCTGAAGTATAGAGTATATGGGTTCTAAATGTGTGACTCAGAAAAAATACCAGGTGAGGTCAGAGAGAAATGCAAAAGCCTCATAATATAAGGCCCTCTAAGCAGATTGCATTCTTCTTAGGACAACGAGAGTCCAAAGAACACAACAAAGCAAGGCAGACATGATTTAAGAGATGATCCTGCACCAGTGTTCAAATTGAATAAATCTATTTAACAGTCTGTTGTACTAGTTCAGGCAAAAGATGATTTGATCATTGTCCTTAATAGATAAATGACTAGAGATGAATTTGTTAGACACTTATGAATTAAAAATTGTTAGTACTTGGTGTCTGAATGGTGTCAGTAAGAACAAAAAGAGAAATAATTGATTAATTCCAGAATTTTAGCTTTGAAAAGAGGTTTAAAAACAGAGTCACTTATTGTGAGGAGAGAACCTCAGAACCTCAGGTTAGAATTTAATATAATATATTCAATTTTGACTATATATGACAATGTGCCAAGCAGAAATGACCAATGAGCAAGAAGCTATGAAGATCCACTATTTTTTCAGAATAAAGTGGAAAACATTAATCATCTGAAAATATTGCTGTACTTCCTTTAATGTGTTTTATGCAATGTTGATCCATTACATACAAAGGGATGAATTATGCCTCCCTAAAGATTGTTTGAAAACTGCTCTTAAGACAAAAAAATAATAGTACTGAGAAGTCAAGGGAAGACTTGAGATACTAACTTTTAACAGTTACGTGGGTTAGACTACAAAGTACCTGGAAGTATCTTGGCTTAAGATACTTCCAAACATTTTGGAGAAGAAAGTTAAGTGGGCCTTAGGAAGTACTGCTGTTAGTAAAGCTAAGGAATGAGATGGAATTCCAGTAGAGCCATTTAAAACCCTAAAGTAAAAGATGCTCAGTCATGTCCGACTCTTTGCAACCCCATGGACTATATAGTCCATGGAATTCTCCAGGCCAGAATACTGGAGTGAGTATCCTCTTTCCCTTCTCCAGGGGATCTTCCCAACCCAGTGATCACACCCAGGTATCCCACATTGCAGGCAGATTTTTATTGGTTGAGCTGCAAGAGAAGCCCAAGAATACTGGGATGGGTAGCCTGTTCCTTCTCCAGAGGATCTTCCTGGCCCAGGAATCAAACCAGAGTTTCCAGCATTGCAAGGAGATTCTTTACCAGTTGAACTATCAGGGAAGCCCAAAACTCTAAAAGGTGATGCTATCAAAGTGTTGCACTCAATATGGCAACAAATCTGAAAGACCAAGCAGTGTCCACAGGACTGGAAAAGATCAATCCTTACCCCAGTAAGCAAGAAGGATAGTATTAAAGAGTGTTCAAACCTTTGGACAGTCACACTCATCTCCCATGCTAGCAAAGTCATGCTTAGCATCTTGCATGTTAAGCTTCAGCATTACCCAAGCCAAGAGCTTTCAGATGTCCAAACTGGGTTTAGAAAAGGTAGAGGAACCAGAGATCCAATTGCTAACGCCTGGTGGATCATGAAGAAAGCAAGGGAATTCCAGAAAAACATCTACCTTTGTTTCACTGACTATGCTAAAGCCTTTCAGTATGTGGATTATAAAAAATGTGAAAAGCTCTTTAAAAGATGAGAATACCAGACCATCTTACCTATTTCCTGAGAAATCTGTATGTGGATCAAGAAGCAACCCAGTATGAAACAATTGATTGGTTCGGGGATGAGAAAGGAATATGACAGGGCTATTTATTGTCTCCCTGTTTGTTTAACCTATAGGCTGGGCACTTCCTGAAAAATGTCAGGTTGGATGAGTTGCAAGTTGGAATCAAGATAGATGATAGAAACATCAGCAACCTCAGATATTCAGGTGATACCACCCTAATGGTAGAAAGTGAAGAGGAACTAAACAGCCTCTTGATGGTGTGTGAAGGATGGTAAAAGAGCCAGCTTAAAACTAAATATTAAAAAACTAAAATCATGATATCTGTCTCCATTACTGCATGGCAAACAGAAGGGGAAAAGGTAGAAGTAGTGACAGATTTCCTCTTCGTGGGCTCGAGAATCACTGCAGACAAATGACTGCAACCATGAAATCAGAAGACAATTGCTTCTTGGCAGGAAAGCTATGACAAGCCTAGACAATGTATTGAAAAGCAGAAACACTACTCTGCCGACAAAGGTCCAAATAGCCAAGGATACAATCTTCCCAAGTCACATATGGTAGTGAGAGCTGGACCATAAAGAATGCCTTAGAATTGATGCTTTCAAATTGTGGTGCTGGAGAATACTCCTCAAAGACCCTTGAACAGCAAGGAGATCAAACCAGTAAATCTTAAGTGAAATCAACCCTGAATATCCATTGGAAGGAGTGATGCTAAAGCTGAAGCTTCAGTATTTTGGTCACCTGATGCAAAAAACTGACTCATTGGAAACGTCCCTGACGCTGGGAAAGATTGAGGCCAGAAGGAGAAGGTGACAGAGGATGAGATGGCTAGATAGCATCACCAATGCAATAGACATGAACTTGGGCAACATTCAGTAGATGTTGAGGGACAGAGAGTTCTAGCTTGCTGCAGTTGAAGGGATCACAAAAAATCAGACATGGGTAGGCAACTGGAAAACAACAACATCTTGAATTATAGAACTCTAAATGTTTAAATGGCAATTACTTTCACGTGTATTTTTGTGTGGTAATATTCAAAGCCAGGCCTCCCTGGTGGCTCAGATAGTAAAGAATCTTCCAGCAATGCAGAGACTTGAATTTGATCCCTGGGTGGAGAAGATCCCCTGGAAAGAGAAAGTGAAAGTGAAGTCACTCAGTCCTGACTGACTCTTTGTGACCCCATGGACTGTAGCCCACCAGGCTCCTCCATCCATGAGATTTTCTAAACAAGAGTACTGGAGTGGGTTGCCATTTCTTTCTCTAAAAGGGGTGTGGAAGATTCCCTGGAAAAAAAGAATTGCTACTCACTTCAGTAATTTTTTTTCCCATCTATTCATGTGAATCTCTAGGTAAGAATGCTGAAGTGGTTTGCAATTTCCTTCTCCAGTGGACCACGTTTTGTCAGAATGGTCCACCATGACCCATACATCTTGACTGGCACTGCACAGCACGGCTCACAGCTTCACAGAGTTACACAAGGCTGTGATCCATGTAATTATGTGCAGATCTGAGAGTTGGACCATAAAGAAAGCTGAGCACTGAGGAATTGATGCTGTTGAACTGTGGTGCTGGAGGACTCTTGAGAGTTACTTGGACAGTAAGGAGATCAAGCCAGTCAATTCTAAAGGAAATCAACCCTGAATATTCATTGGAAAGACTGAAGTTGAAGCTGAAGGTCCAATACTTTGGCCACCTGATGCATAGAGCTATCTCTTTGAAAAAGACTCTGATGCTGGGAAAGGTTGAGGGCAGGAAGAGAAGGGGGCAACAGAGAATGAGATGGTTGGGTGGTACCACTGACTCAGTGGAAGTGAGTTTGAGGAAATTCTGGGAGAGAGTGAAGGACAGGGAAGCCTGGAGTGCTGCAGTCCATGTGGTCACAGAGTCGACAGGGCTTAACAACCAAATAACAGCTAGCATCCTTGCCTGGAGAATTCCATAAGCAGAGGGGCCTGGTTGGATTACAGTCCGTGGACTCACAAAGAGTAAGACATGACTGAGCGACTATACACACACACATTCAAAGTCACCCTTATGTTTTTTTGAAAATCTCTGTCTTTAACAAGAAAGGCATAATATAATTTTCTGATATTTGTGATAACTTCCTGGGCACCTCTGCATTCTCTGAACAAGTCAAAGAGGAAGACTGTGGAAGAAAAAATTGGAGAGGGAGAGGGTAGAAATGAAAGAACTAAGATGTTCTGTTTGTGGGGGCGCATTCTCCTCAACTGCAGTTTTCAAGCCTGGCTGTACAAGAAACAACCTGTGAAAGTTTTAAAGCCCCTCACTCTTGGGCCACCTAATAACTATGAAATCAGTAGCTGTGAATTCAGACACCAGGCATAGTTCCTATTTAAAAAGCCCAATTAGGAGTAGCTCATTTTTTGCTTTTTAATATATAAGTGTTTTAATGTTTATGTATCGACTTGGCTGTGTCAGATCTTAGTTGCAGAATGTGGGGTCTTGCATTCTGGCCATGGATTCTCTTTTTGTAGTGCACGGGCTCTGTAAGCGTGGCATGTGGACTCTGAGCAGGCAGCGTTCAGTAGTTGAGGTGCATGCGCTTAGCTGCTCCACAGCATGTGGGATCTTAGTTCCTCGACCAGGAGTCAAACCCAGGTCCCATGCATTGCAAGGTGGATTCTTAACCACTGGACCACCCAGGAAGTCCCAGGATCAGCTATTAATAGGTCATAATTTCTATGGAAAAAGGGACAATTCAGGAAAGATTCGAATATGCCTGATAATATCTATTTTTCTGTTTAGAAATATTAGCATTTTAAGTGTGAAATGTCATATGAACAAATGGACTTAAATTTTTTAGCTTATTATATTCTTACCAAACAAAGGACTTCTTTTAGGACCACAAGTCCTGAAAGCACAACAGTAAGGCTATCTACCTTGAATGTAATGCTGATTCCTTGGAAACATTTTGATTTTTAATAAAACCTGTTAGTGGTGATTTGGCTGTTTTTTTTCTTGGAGTCATATTGTAGGCGTTTAATAATATGTACTATGTCATGTGTTCCAGATAAAGGTTGTTTGTATATCCTTTAAAACAAATTATTCATAGAAACAGGCAAAGAACAAAAATAAACTATATGTATAATATTTTTAAAAATACCATTTTATATCAACTACTCCTTGGATAACCAACTAGAGTAAGAAATTCTGCTGTGTTTAGAAAAGGGCCTATCTCCCAGCTCTGCAGTTTTCTAGTTTACTTGTTTTCTTCTCAAGGGGAGCCAGGCAATGATCTTAACTCTTTGGTGTTCCAGACCAAGCAAGAGCTACTTTAAAACACAGATAAGGAAATATTAAGCAAATAATAATTTAAGACTGACTGAGTTTTTTTTTTTTTTTTAGTGTTTGGGTTTCCCTAACTTTAAAATGATAAATCCTTTCAACATGGTTTTATTATGTTAACTGCTGGTTGCTTACAACAGTTTAGTTTCTCTTAATCCCTTAAATAAATCATATACTTCAGTATCTGTATGAATACTGTAATTTAATTAAAATCAACAGGATCCCCTAGAGTTGGTCTTTTGTTTTTTTTTTTCTCCTATTGCACTAAGATAAAAGCTAAATGCTGAAACTTCAGGAGGACCAACAGCATTCCATCCACCCAGAGCCACACACAAAAGTTCTTCAAAAGTATGTCTGTTGGTAGACATATAAAATATAACTTCTCTGTCATTAAAAGTTAACAATATTTTGAAACAACGTAACATTTAGAAGAATATTTTTCATTGTGTAGATAGCATGGCAAACATTATTACGTATTAATATAAAACCAAACAGACATCTTTGTTAAGTAGGATTTTAATGTATAGATAATCTTTTGAAAATATTTAGATTACTTATTTTAATAAAAGTTAGATAAGTAAAACACTATTGTTACAAACTGCCAAATGAGAATGGACATTGATTTGTTATATTAAAATCAACTCAGAAATATTTTTTAAATTAACTTTTACAATAGAATAAAATTAAACTTAAATAAAATCATCTTGTATTATATAGTTCTTACTCTAAATGTGATATTCCCAGAAACTTCATTTCTCTGTGATTACTTTACCATGTGCCTAAATAAAAAAAAGCACAATATAATGAAAGAGCTTTGAATATTTATGCTCATGGTAGGTAACAAAAAGTAGTACCAAAACCTGAAGTAAAATAAGTAGAACTCATATGGGAAAATACATTTGAAATGAATATGTACAGAATAGAAGCCTTTATTTGTTACCAACATTGCATTTAACTACTGTATTTATTTAACCATTGTATTGTATTTAACCATTGTAATTAACTCTTATTTATTGAATGCCTACTCTATGCCATATATATATATATATATATATGTATACCTATACTATATGCATATACTATCCATATATATAGTATGTGCATATGCTACAATATACACATATACTAGAGGCCATATACTAAATATAAGCATATACTGTACTACTATATATATATGCTTGCTCCTTGGAAGAAAAGCAGTGACCAAACTAGACAGCATGTTAAAAAGCTGAGATATTACTTTGCTGACAAAGGTCCATCTAGTCAAAGCTCTGGACTTTCCAGTAGTCACATGTGGATGTGAGAGTTGGACCATAAAGAAAGCCAAGGGCCGAAGAAGTGATGCATTTGAACTGTGGTGTTGGAAAAGACTCTTGAGAATCCCTTGGACTATAAGGAAATCAAACCAGTCCATCCTAAAGGAAATGAGTCCTGAATATTCATTGGGAGAACAGATGCTGAAGCTGAAACTCTAATACTTTGGCCATCTGGTGTGAAGAACTGACTCTTTGGAAAAGACCCTGATGATGAGAAAGATTGAATGCAGGAGGAAAAGGGGACAACAGAGGATGAGATGGTTAGATGGCATCACCGACTTGATTGACATGAGTTTGAGTAAACTCTGGGAGTTGGTGATGGACAGGGAGGCCTGGCGTGCTGTAGTCCATGGGGTTGCAAAGAGTTAGACTGAGCAACTGAACTGAACTACATGCCAGCAAGTGAGGACAGGATATTGACAATGTCAGGGAAGCACAGAGTGTACAATCTAGTGAGAAAACTCTTAAAACTACCCGCTTTTTTTATTACAAAAAAAAAAAAAAAAAACCCTCTATTTTGAGCATTTTTAAAATGTGTAAAAATTTAACATTATTCATAATTTCACTTTAACTATGAAGCATATGTGGGAATATGTCACATAATTAATAAAGAAAACTTCTTAAATTCAAATATATATTTTTTCCATAGCCGTTTTGGACTAGTGAATGAATTATCATTTAAAATGGCAAATAATATTTATAGACTATGGAAAATTGGGAAAAGCATACTTCTGACTTTACCAGAAAGAAATATAAGACTTGAGCCTCTGATACAAACTTGTTTCTTATTTTTAAGTAAATATAACACCATAAAAAATCAGCATCTAGGAAAATGCTTTTTGAGTGGCCTACTTACATCACAAGTATCAACAGTGCATTGAGTATCTTATCCATAAGCCTTTGAACTTCCTTGAAGTCCTGTCATGATTTCTATCTGCTGTGCCAAAGCCTACTTCAGGTTAGCCCACACTCTGTGCATTTAGTGACTCTGATCTAAGAACATTTCAAATGGCTTCATGGAATTTAAAATTCATACCCATTGTCGAAAATTTGTTGCTGATGTTAATGTGGAGAGTCGTCAGTGTAGAAAGGAGAGTTCCCCCAGGGACATTCAAACTGATTAAAGAAATGTCAATTATGTCTACCCACTAGATAAGGAATTTAATTCCAGAACCCTTCTCAGTCTGGAAAAGGTGGCATGTTAGCATGGGCTGATGACCCTCTGCTCACTACTCAACCTGGAAGTCTACATGACCAGACTTATCACAGAAAATTTAAAAATAGATTTGGGATGTGTGTGTGTGTGTGTGTGTGTGTGTGTGTGTGTGTGTGTGTTGTGACTGGTGGTGGTTGGAAATGTGGGATTTGCTGTGAAGAAATTTAGGGAGAAAGCAAAAAAGTTGCCATGGGCTGAGATTTCTAGTAGTGTTTTTCTTATTCCCAGCTTTGCCCCATTCATCATCAGTTCTGAATAAGAAAATTTGAATGCCCAGATCAGGAGGGAGAAGCAAGCAGTATGAACACAGGAAACAATAGTGAAAGGAAAAATCTAACTAATTAGATCTTCAGCTAACTACATTCTACCAAAAAAAAAAAGGGCCACAAAATGACAATTGAGTCACCTTTTCAGGAAAAAAAATAATGTTCTCAGAATATAACTTCTAAAAGATTTGCTTGATTCATGGTCACTGTTATAAGGAGAGAATACTGCAAACAGAGTGTGGTCAAGCCTTGGTGGAGAATGGCAGAACTAGGCTTACATACCTCCTCCTACATTCTGTATTTTGGGTTAAAAGTGGCTCAACCAAAGAGGGGGAAAAAGGCAATAAGTTTCAATTAGTGTATAAACTTTAAAAGAAATAACAAAAGTTAATTAGTGTATGGCATAAGTTATTAATTAAATAGGGGAATATTAATCCAGAATTTTTTAAGTCCTAAGAAAACACCCTAATAAGACATCTCTGAATTTAATTGCAGAGCTGTATTAAACTGGGAAGTGTTGCTCTCATCCAAAAAATAAAGTGGAAAAATTACAAAGTAGTATTTTTTTTTCCCTAACATATCAGGGAACTGAGGTTTTAGGCAAACTCCCTCGAAATCTAGGGAGTGATAGACACCTACAGGAATAAACAAGACACAGACATTCGCTTGCCCATGGTACAAACAGCCATGTGCCACATAAGCTAGTTAGTTAAAAGACACGATTGGAAAAAAAAAATAATAAATTACTAAAGCTAAGTGTGAATGAGTGTGAGAACTTGAAATCCCTGGAGTCTGCTCTTGCAGGAGGATTCACACAGGCTTGCAGTTATTTTCCTCCCTTAGCCCCATAAGGAAGTGGCAGATGGTAGCAGAGATAATCCTAGAAACGTGTTTATGATGATGCTGCCTAGGGCTGAGAAATAGTGACTATTGTTGAAATTCTGCAAAGACCATTCCCTCTTTCTTCAAACAAAACGTTTAATCTGTAGAAGGAAGAACAACAAAAATTGTTGCCTAGGAGCAGTGGTGCAAAAACATTGCACTTGGGGAAAGAGGACGGGGTAAAAGAAACAAGAAGGTACTAATTCTGAAGAACAATAACTCTGAATGATAATATATGCTGGCTCTGGAGCTGACCTTTTAGAAGGGGCAAGAAAATTTGCTCAGGTAATACTCCCCACCCAACAAGATCCAGGGACAAAGCACCTGCCTGGGACCAAGGCTTAATCAGAACATTCGATATGGTTCCGTTTTTCTAACCCCATCACTATACAAACCAGCACTGAGTAAAAATGATAGCGTAAGAGAGATGAGAGAGCCGGAAAAGACAGAACTGCTCTGGGGTACAGAGTAAAGCAAGAACTCAAAGCCAAGAGGGTAGCAGCCACTGAGGAAATAACTTCTGGTCTTGCAAGCACACTCATCAAATGAATATTACGGCAAGTGTGCTGTATTAGAGATTCAACATCTAAAAATTGAAATACTGAAACTAATCATAAATGTAAAATGACTTTAATGTGTGTCAGTTTGAGATAGCCATCTAGGAATTCTACGCAATTTGAAGCCATTTGGGTGGCGGAAGGGCCCCTTTTAAACCAAATGGTTGCATTTTAAATCTATTCTACACTGGTTGTACCACATTTTGATTTCTGCAGCAAAACTAAAGGGCAACTTTCTAGAAGGATACAGCAAGCAAATATGCAACAGAATATAATTTAATGTGATAGTACTCAAAAGCATTCAAAATGCATTTCTTTGAAAAAAATCAAGCTTGTTTAACCTTGAGAAAGAAAAACCTATTAATATATCCTATGTGTTCAAAATCATTGAAGGAATTTTCAAATGGAAAAATTCCACATTTTGTATATGCTATTGAAGGCTAGATATCATTAGAACCAATATGAATAAACCATTGAAATATACATTTTCAATCATGGAAGAAATAACTTTTAATTTATTAAAGTAGCCTAAAGATAAATATAGTATTTTGGAGATGTGTCATTAAAGTATAGCAAGTAATCTATATCAGTGGATGTTTTCAGGAAATTGACCATTTTTAGATCAAACTATATTTAATACCACTGATTATATTATTATACCTGAGGTGATACATATTCTAAGTCTTTCAGTTTAAATTTTGTATTGATATTTTTTGAGAAATAAAACTCATGATGATATTTAGGCCCAAAATTCTATATAATATTATATGCTAGATATCTCCTAAGCTAAATTATTTGTCAGAAGCAGTACTATTTAGTTCAATGGAAAACAAAGACAGTGCTATAAATAATCCAGAAAAATTGTTTTTCAAAATGGACAAGAGATTTATATTTAGTTATCAAATGTACTAAAAATAGTGAAGCTGCTTTGTATTATGTATTACTTATGCTTTCAGAATGCACTCTTCTTCCAAAGGAAATGACCTCAATATGTTTCATGAATCATCTTTCAGACAGGAGACATTAGGATTTGCCAGTAACAGTGAAGGTGACTCCCAGAGTTTTCTTTCAGTCCCTGTCTTCACCAGATTCTTAGATATGTTTTAAAATACTATTTGACACTTAAAGAATATATCTTGCTTTTCTGTTACTTTTACATTTAAATATGAAGAACTCCACATTTTAAAGGAAAATTTGACAAGGCTTTGGAGCTTGTGTTTATAGGGAAGATTTCACAAAACAAAATAAAGAACTAAAAACGGCTTTAGGTTTTGCTTCTGCAAAGGAATTTCCTGCCAGAAATAACAGAATGTATAACAAGACTTGCAATTCATCAATACAATTTTTGTTTAACCTGCAGCGGAGTTGGTTGAACAGATGTGGTGGGATTTGTGTTCAGGAAGGGAAACGTATTCTAGATCCACACAAAAGGGCTATTTGTTCAGTGCAGGGTCCTAAGGGGTATGTGTGGAGACGAAGCAACACCTGTAACCCTGGCTTACTCTCCTGAGCTGAAAAAGCACAAGGACATTGTCTGCCTATGTTTCCCAATAAGATACTGTCTGGCATTAAATTTAAGAGTAAATATTACAGAAAACCATGTAGCAAGCACTATTTTTTAAATACAGTTAAAACAATAAATTATTAAAGAACTCATGTTTTAAATCTAGGTTGAAATAAAATCCAATGAAAAGAAAATCGAGCTTATTTAATAAACACAAATGAAATAATTGCTTTCAATGTTTTAATAATTTTTCAATAATAATTATGTCGCATAAATCATATATATTTCATTTAATTCATATAAATGCCAACATAATCAAAACTAACAGTTTTAAACCACTTTGGGGAGAAAAATGAATAGGCAAAGTAATCAAATTTGTCTTCCACAATGTTTCTATTTTGCTATTACTTTTATATTCATAGATAATTGATGCAAGTTTAACTAAGCTCTAACATAGAATAGCTTGTTTCTTGATTAAGCTTGTGCATCTTGTGTCTAAGACGGAAACCAAAACAAACAAAAGAAATAGAACAGGAAAAATCCCTGGTCACACAGCATAGTGTTCTTAAAAATGACACAATTCCTAACAACAAATGGCACACACACTCCAATTAACAAAACAAGTTGCATCGATAAACTTTGAAAGTATTAGTTACTCAGATGTGTCCAATTCTTTGTGATCCTATAGACTGTAACCCACTAGGCTCTCTCTCTCTAGGATTCTCCAGGCAAAAATACTGGACTGGGTTGCCATTCCCTTCTCCAGGGGAATCTTCCTGACCCAGAGATTGAAACTACATGTCCTGCACTGCAGGTAGATTATTACCACCAGGGAATCCCAATAATCTAAGTAGCTTTCCACAATTATTAATAGCTAAAATCCACAAATGAATACTTTTAATTGAAAATGAAAAGTATAGGGAACACTGTCCTAAAAATCTTAATTAAAAATTGTACTTAATTGTAATCAAGTATTTATTAACCTTAAATGTAGATATGAGAAAATATTAATGTTAATAAATATAATTATGATTTTCCTGGTGTCTCAGTGGTAAAGAATCTGCCTGCCAATATAGGAGACACAGTAGACAAGGATTTGATTCCCTGGGTTGGAAAGATCTCCTGGAGAAGGAAATGGCAACCCATTCCAGTGTTCTTGCCTGAGAAACTTTCATGGACTGAGGAGCCTAGTGGGCCATAGTCCATGGGGTTACAAAGAATTGGACACAACTTAGCAACTGCACAGCAACAACAAATGAGCACTGGAGGGGATGAACAAACAATTTTGAGAGTAATCTCAATGAGAATTTTAAACTTCATCAATGTCTTTATGAGGGCATTGGTTCATACCAGCAACAATGTGACAATGCTTATGACCCACAACCCATTATCAGCTCATCACTAATTCATCTTAAGTTTCTCTTCAATTAACAGTCAGGATTGTGGTACATTTGCCTCTTAAACATTTGCAAAGAAAAAAAAAGAGAGAGAGAGAGAGATAATGTATTTCAGAGAAAATAAAAGAAGAATATACTATATGCAGTCAGAACACTCAAAGAACCAGAAAAATTAAAAAGTAAAAAAAAAGATGCGTATGTGAATATTTCTTTGGTAAACAGAGTCATCTAATGTAAGAGCCATCAAGGATAGAAGAGAAGGAGAGTAATTAGATGCACAGCTGATACCTTTGAAAGCAATACATATCACAGAAACCTAGCATGTATAGTTCATATACAGTCGGCACTTCCATATTTGGTCAAGAAAAGCTTATCTGTCACCTAGATTGCGAGCACTGAGAGTGAAGAAAACGCAGGGCCTTGAAGGACTGCGACAATGACCATTATACTCAAAATGAGTGAATATATACATGAGCCTCAAAGAAATAAGTGGGTGAGTTTAACATTTTTAAGTTTAAAAAAAATACTTTCCCAGTTGGAAGGTGTTTTTCACAGATAATGATGAAACGTATTTAGATTCTTCTATAGTGATTCTATTTTTTGTATGTTTTACCTTTGTTTTGTTCCTTTCCTAAGTACATTAATACTGTTGTATTGTTTACTTAGCTTTTTTTTTTTTAACTGGGATATAATTGCTTAACAATGTTGTGTTAGTTTCTGCTGTACAATGAAGTGAATCAGCCATATATATACATACACCCCCTATCTCTTCTGAATATTCATTGGAAGGACTGATGCTGAAGCTGAAATTCCAATACTTTGCCCACCTGAGGGGAAGAGCCAACTCACTGGACAAGACCTTGATGCTGGGAAAGATTGAAGACAGGAGGATAAGGGGATGACAGAGGATGAGATGGTTCAGTGGCATCACTGACTCAGTGGACGTGAGTTTGAGCAAATAAGAAATATTGTAAATAGTGCTGCAATGAACATTGGGGTACATCTGTTCTTTTAAATTTTTTCTCATGGTATATGCTCATGGATTGCTGGGTCATATGGTAGTTCTATGTTTAGATTTTAAGGCACTTCCATACTGTTCTCCACAGCAACTGTATCAATTTACATTCCCACCAACAGTGCAAGAGGGTTCCATTTTCTGTTTTTAAGTATCATGTAAGAAGTTTAGCATGGAGTAGTTAATATAATAAGAAGACCACCTATAAGTAGACCTAACTGTAAAAGAATATTTGAAACTCTTCTTTTATTTCATAAACACACACAAAAATAATTGAAAGTTATGATGCATCTCTCAAGCAATCACAGTAATGTTGAAAACAGGATTTAACAGGAGATGGGAAAGAGTATTAGAAGCTTCACACAGTGTTGAACCTAGGCTTACTGTCAGTCTTTCCCCTCCAAAAAAAAAAAAAGTAAGCAAAACATTGAAATATAATAAAATAAGAAGTATTACAAGGTGATAATGATATCTGTGTCTATGGTTACATTTCTTGAAAGCTTATACTAGTCTTATTTGATATTTAAGAAAATATAGAAACTTAGAGCTGAAAGAATCCCTAGGGAGCATTTATCCATAGCTCTCATTTTGAAGAGAATAGAAGAAAGTTTATAATGTCTGGATAAGGAGTCTAATGTCACATAAGCAACTAGCAGCAGATCTGAAATTTTACTGTAGTTGCTTTGTTTTTCTTTAAAACTATGCTAAATTGTGTTGCATTATATAATCTAAGGTATGTTTACTTTACATACTTGGAAGTGATTTGCAATTTATCTAGGTTGCAGTGAATGAAACACCACATACTATGTCTGTTCATCAAATTATTTATCCCTAGTTCTGCATTTTCATGAAGTGCCAATAAGCCAAAGAGTAAACTCCAGTAACAGTGCCCTCTTTAGGTATATTGTACTCTATCCTTGGTGCATATTACCAACCTATGAATAGCTGTTAGGACAGACAATCCTCTGTAGTAAAGGTACACACATGGACCCTTAAAGTAAAGGGTTGTTTTAGTGCTTGTTATGGGCTGGATTGCATTTTCCCCGAATTCATGTGTTCATACATTAATTCATATATTCTAAACCCCAGGGTCTCAGTGTGGACATATTTGGAGATGTGAGGGGGAGATCTTTGAGAAGATGATTACGTTAAAATTATGTCTTTGGGGTATATCCATTCTGATAGGACTTGTGTCCTGGTGGGAACAGAAAATTTGGACACATGGGAACACGAGTTACACGTACATGCAAGGAAGGGCCATGTGAGAAACAGTGAGGAACCGGCCATTTGTGAGCCAAGGTGGGGGCCTCCAAAGAAACCAGCCTTGCTGATACCTTCATCTCAGACATCCAGCCTGAAGAAATGTGAGGGGAAAAAAAAACAACTGTTTAAACAAGACAAACAATGGTAATTTTTTCTTTTTTATGCAGGCCTCAGAATACTAATACATAGCCTGTCTTAATTTGTAAATATACATCAGAAGAAATATTCACTTCTTTGGGCCTTTTGGTTTCCATTATTAATTTATTGCTACAAATACATTTATTGTTCCCTTTCACTGGAATAACAGTTCAGAAAAAGGGACAACAAAGAAGTTATTTTTTGTATACAAGCCAAAGAATTGATGCTTTTGAACTGTGGTGTTGGAGAAAACTCTTGAGAGTCCCTTGGACTGCAAGGAGATCCAACAAGTCCATCCTAAAGGAGATCAGTCCTGGGTGTCCATTGGAAGGACTGATGTTGAAGCTGAAACTTCAATACTCTGTCCACCTCATGCAAAGTGTTGACTCATTGGAAAAGACCTTAATTCTAGGAGAAGGGGACGACAGAGGATGAGATGGCTGGATGGCATCACTGACTCGAAGGATATGGGTTTGGGTGGACTCCGGGAGTTGGTGATGGACAGGGAGGCCTGACGTGCTGCGATTCCTGGGGTCGCAAAGAGTCGGACACGACTGAGCGACTGAACTGAACTGAACAATGTATAGATTAGAGCTTCTGAGAGTCTACTCATAGTCAGTTGCTTTACCTGAGAAGATGCATTTGGAAACACAGCATTAGGTCTAGTTATCCTGTTTCATCTCAGACTGTTAGAAAAGAACCCATCTCCCCTCAGAGTTCTGCTGACCACAGTCCCTAACAGAGGATCCATCCTTCCAATTCAACCTAAAATAGCATTTCTGGATATTTCCTACCTTAGTCCAATCCTCCATCCCTTCCAGCTCCTTCCATACCTTTTACAATAAGTAAAACAAACTTTCCTATATTTTCACAATTTATTATTGTTCTGAAAAACCAGCTATCAATTGAACAGTAACTTTCCCTGTAGTCTCATTGATCAGAAACTATTTCTGTTGTTTTAAATACCAACCCTTGGAGGGTAAACTGTTATATTTTCCCTTGCAATTCTTGCTGCTGTTGTATATTTACTGTCCTAAATGATAGGAATAACAACAACAAAAACATATCAGCAAAATATCTATTTCAGTGTATATTCCACAAGGTTCAAACTTTCTCACCTTTCTTTAATACTGTCACCTCTTTACCTCTTGATCATTCCCTTTGCACTCACTGAAGAATTGCAATACTTGGTTTTCTGTTTTCTGTTCTCGAACTCTTATATTCAGCAATATCAAAAATCACATGTATAACATTTTGTCAATTAGAATTCTCATTTCTTGGTCTTCTTTCAGTTTCTTAAAGTAGCCAAGCTCTGTTCTACACAGACACTTTATATGTATTTCCCAAAGTTATCTTTTCATGCACACAATTTCAATGTTAGCTACAGTTTAGAAAATCTATATCATGTATTTTCTAGGTCAGAAAAGAAGAAAACGAAAGAAAGAAATAGAGAAATAGAAAGGGAGAGATAAAGAGAGACAGAAAGGAGAAAGAAAGGAAAAGAGAAAGAGAAATAAAGGGGAAGGGAAACAAAACTCAGAAAGGAGAAGGATGGGATGGGGGCACTAACAGCAAACAACAATTAATGTAAAAGTGAAGCCACTAAAACTTTTAAAAATATAAACAGCAAGAAAATATAATCTAAACCATATTTCCCATCTTACTCTTAATATACACACATAGGCATGTTATTTTTAATCCATATGTCTTTACGTAAAATTTATTTTTAAAAGCCTTTACCCAAGTATGGACTCAGGGGAAAAATATTAGCTTCTGAAATACACAAATGTGAGAACTTGAAAAATGTACATAATAGAACACAGAATGAAAGTGATGTCACCAAAAATTGGTGTCTGGCACTTTTTACTCAGAAGATGAAGTTTAAAGGGGAAGAGTATATCTAAAATTTGTTGAAGTAATGACAAGGATAACATCATGAACCATTTCCAAAGAATTAAAAGGCCAATTTTTATTTTTGTTATGAAAATATTGGCATGTTATGCTTCATAATTAGTTCGCATGTGAGGCCATACCAGGAGTCCAAGGTAATTCAGGAAGTTGATTAGAAAATGTACCTTTCAGCCCTCTTGCTTTCAGCTTATCTGAGCCTGACACTTGCAGCCGTTTGCCACGCATATTGAGGCAGTGAAATGATTTTTTAAAAAGCAGTTAATGTTGTCAGTTTGTTTCCAAAACTTGGTCTTGGCTAAAAGGAATATTTCTATCTGAATATCCACTACGCAATTCCACAGGGTTTGTATTTTCTGTGTTTGAATATTTGGTTTCCGGTTTTCAACTGGAAAATTCTTACAAAAAAATACTTTCCTTTTTTTGTTTTTTATTACAGAAAAGTAATGACAATACCACAAAAATAAAATGGATCCATAAATGCAGAAAGCAAATTTAAACAAATATTATTTTCCTGAATAAAACAATTTTTTTAATCAGTTATCAGTTAATAGATTTTTCATTTATAAATGCTCCTGTTTAGTATGGCACTTCCAAATCATGATTTCACTCCACATCTTTATTTCTACATTTTCTCTTTTTCTTTTCACTCTTTTTGCTCGTGTGTATAAAAATATGATTTATTGTTTTGCAAAAATTTTGAAGATTAGTTTTTGCCTACATGTGTAACTATAATCTATACAAAACAGAAAAGAAAATCTGGTTTTGGATATAATAACTTGCTAGTTTTCTTCTGATTATAGTATCAGTTCCATCACCACCCATCTAACATTAACTTCTAAGCCCTATCTGTTTAAAAAGAAATTCTGAAAACACTGTGTTATAGTGTTTGGGAAGAAACATAAAGGGAAAGGAAGAAAGTAGTGTCCTCCTGAAGGGGTACTTTTTATAAGATAAATTGAGGGGAATGGTTATTAATTAAATTTTTATTTACTTAATTTCGTACATGAAATACAGGCTTCCCTGGTAGCTCAGCGGTAAAGCATCCACCTGCAATTAAGGAACTGCAGGAGATGCAAGTTCAATCCCTGTGTGAAAAAGATCCCCTGGAGGAGGGCATGGCAACCCACTCAGGTGTTGTCTGGAGAATCCCATGGACAGAGGAGCTTGGCAGGCTAGAGTCCTTAGGGTCTGAAAGAGTCAGACATGACTTAAGTGACTTAGCATGCATGCATACATGAAATATAATAATCCTTAATATAGGAATACAACACGAAGTTGACATAAATATGTAATAGCTCAAGAAACATTAACTGCTTGGTGCAAAATAAAAGTGATAAGATACTACATATATATAAATTCACACACATTGATTGGTTAAAGCTTGATTGCAAGTGAAAATCAGTGAGAGCATAAAATAAGAACTACAGGCAACAAATGTAGCAGAAGGGAATGAGACGGGAGGGTTAATAGCTTCATATAAATTAGGAGGGAAATAAAATTAATGAAGAGTTTTTAGTAGCCAAGCTACTGAACTAATATTTTAAACTTGTCTTGAAGGAAAAAAAAAAAATGGGAAAAAGAAATCGAGACATTTGGAGAGTAATGGAGATGAGACTAATTGCAATTTTTAAAACTTAATAAGAAAATTGAGTACACCTACAATGAAATATGTAAAATGATAAAGTTCAGGTGTAATTTGTAATAAAGTAATAAAATAATTATAAGCCCCTAAGAATGTCTTAGAAAATTATATAGAACAAAGAGAAATATAGTCTTAGCTTCAGAGAAGCTAAAAATCTAAAAACCCAGGAAATAATTTCTTATCTAAATTTAATTTCAATTAATATCTCAAAAATATAAAGATTAACTTGAGGAAAAAATATAAACATTTTAACCTGACTGGCAATAATACATTGTTTTCTTTGTAGGAAAATAAATAATTATTTTGTCTTTTGATGTCAACCTCTTTATTATGTGCTGATAGTAAGGCTAAACAAACAAGTACACACACACACAAGGAGGTGTTTTCAACAAATATTCATAAGTATTGAAAATTTAAAAAAGAAAAAACAAATTTTCCATGTGAACATCAAACATAAAAAAGCTTAAGCGGGTCTACTGATGTTTGAAAAAGTAGATTAAAAAAAAAAAATAGTACCAGACATAAATAAGCCCCTTTCATAAAGATGAAACTGAAACTGAAGTCGCTCAGTAGTGTCCCACTCTTTGCAACCTCATGAACTGTAGCCCTCCAGGCTCCTCCATCCATGGGATTCTCCAGGCAAGAATACTGGAGTGGGTTGCCATTTCCTTCTCCATGGGTTCTTCCCAACAAAGGGATTGAACTTGGGTCTCATGCATTTCAGGCAAACGCTTTATCTTCTGAGACACCAGGTAAGCCCTTCAAAAGATGAAAGTTAAAATTATAAAAAATACTTGCAAAAAAAAAAAAAGAAAGAAAGAAAGAAAAAATACTTGCAATGTGAATATGCATGCATGCAATTATATAGATCCAGACAAATGAAAAAACAACATAATTAAAGGAAGAGAAAACACCTCCACAAACTGTTGCAGCCTATAATATTACATTGTCAATAACTGACAGAGAAAGTAGAAAAAGAAATCTGAGATGATATAGGTAATTTGAACAACATAAATTACCATGGTGGAGCAATATATATGCATAGAAAACCCCACTCCACAAAAACAGCTTTCATTCTACTCAAATACATATGAAATACTCAGGGTGGGATGATATGGGAGAATGGCATTGAAACATGTAAATTATCATATGTGAAATGAATCGCCAGCCGAGGTTTGATGCATGGTACAGGGTGCTCAGGGCTGGTGCACTGGGATGATCCACAGGGATGGAATCAGGAGAGAGGTGGAAGGGAGCTTCTGGAAGGGAAACACATGTACTCCCATGGTGGATTCATGTCAATGTATGGCAAGACCAACACGATCATGTAAAGGAAAAAAAATGTCTCCATAGATTTTAGGGATCATACAAAGCATGTTTTCTGAAACACAAAGGTGTACAACCACAAATAACTAACATTACGATATGTAGCAAATTTTCAACTGCTTGAAAATCAGACAAAATATGTCTATAACTGTATTAAAGAAAAAAAGAGAACTTTAAAAAACATAGTTTAATTGGATAATATTAAAAACCTATCACCCTTATAGTTGTAAGATGCAACCCTAGTAATCATCAGTTCAGTCAAGTTCAGTCGATCAGTCATGTCCAACTCTTTGTGACCCCATGAATTGCAGCACACCAACACCAACAACCGGAATCCACCCAAACCCATGTCCATCGAGTCAGTGATGCCATCCAGCCATCTGATCGTCTGTTGTCCCCTTCTACTCCTGCCCCCAATCCTTCCTAGCATTAGGGTCTTTTCCAGTGAGTCAACTCTTCACATGAGGTGGCCAAAGTTTTGGAGTTTCAGCTTCACCATCAATCCATCCAATGAACACATAGGACTGAGCTCCTTTAGGATGAACTCTAAGGGTTGGATCTCTTTGCTGTCCAAGGGACTCTCAAGAGTCTTCTCCAACACCACATTTTCAAAGCATCAATTCTTCAGTGCTCAGCTTTCTTCATCGTCCAACTCTCACATCCATACATGACTACTGGAAAAACCATAGCCTTGACGAGACAGACCTTTGTTGACAAAGTAATGTCTCAGCTTTGAAATATTTTATCTAGGTTGGTCATAACTTTCCCTCCAAGGAGTAAGTGTCTTTTAATATCATGGCTGCAATCACCATCGGCAGTGATATTGGAGCCCCAAAAAATAAAGTCTGAAACTGTTTCCTCTGTTTCCCCATCTATTTCCCATGAAGTAATGGGACCAGATGCCATGATCTTAGATTTCTGAATGTTAAGCTTTAAGCCCATTTTTTCCACTCTCTTCTTTCACTTTCATCAAGAGGCGCTTTAGTTCCTCTTCACTTTCTGCCATAAGGGTGGTGTCGTCTGCATATCTGAGGCTATTGATATTTCTCCCAGCAATCTTGGTTCCAGCTTGTACTTCTTCCAACCCAGCGATTCTCATGAAGTACTCTGCATATAAGTTAAATAAGCAGGGTGACAATATACAGCCTTGACGTACTCCTTTTCCTATTTGGAACCAGTCTGTTTTTCCATGTCCAGTTCTAACTGTTGCTTCCTGACCTGCATACAGGTTTCTCAAGTGACAGATCAGATGGTCTGGTATTCCCATCTGTTTCAGAATTTTCTACAGTTTATTGTGATCCACACAGTCAAAGGTTTGGACATAGTCAATAAAGCAGAAGTAGATGTTGTTTTTTTTTTTTTTTTTTCCTGGAAATCTCTTGATTTTTCAATAATCCAGCAGGTGTTGGCAATTTGATATTTGGTTCCTCTGCCTTTTCTAAAACAAGCTTGAACATCCGGAAGTTCACGGTTCCCATATTGCTGAAGCCTGGCTTGGAGAATTATGAGCATTACTTTACTAGCATGTGAGATGAGGGCAATTGTGCAGTAGTTTGAGCATTCTTTGGCATTGCCTTTCTTTGGGATAGGAATGAAAACAGACCTTTTCCAGTCCTGTGGTCATTGCTGACTTTTCCAAATTTGCTGGCATATTGAGTGCAGCACTTTTACAACAACATCTTTCAGGATTTGAAATAGTTCAACTGGAATTCCATCACCTCCTATAACTTTGTTTTAGTGATGCTTTCTAAGGCCCACTTGACTTCACATTCCAGAATGCCTGACTCTAGGTGAGTGATCACACTATTGTGATTGTCTGAGTCATGAAGATCTTTTTTGTACAGTTCTTCTGTGTATTCTTGCCACCTCTTCTTAATATCTTCTGCTTCTGTTAGGTCCGTACCATTTCTGTCCTTTATTGAGCCCATCTTTGCATGAAATATTCCCTTGGTATCTCTAATTTTCTTGAAGAGATCTCTAGTCTTTCTCATTCTGTTGCTTTACTCTATTTCTTTGCATTGATCACTGAAGAAGGCTTTCTTATCTCTCCTTGCTATTCTTTGGAACTCTGCATTCAAATAGTATATCTTTCCTTTTCTCCTTTGCTTTTCATTTCTCTTCTTTTCACAGCTATTTTTAAGGCCTCCTCAGATAGTCATTTTGCTTTTTTGCATTTCTTTTCCATGTAGATGGTCTTAATCCCTGTTTGCTGTATAATGTCATGAGCCTCCATCCATCGTTCATCAGGCACCGTCTATCAGATCTAGTCCCTTAAATCTGTGTCTCACTTCCACTGTATAATCATAAGGGATTTGATTTAAGATATACTTGAATGGTCTAGTAGTTTTCCCTACTTTCTTCAATTTCAGTCTGAATTTGGCAATAAAGGATTCATGATCCAAGCTACAGTCAGCTTCCGGTCTTGTTTTTGCTGACTGTATAGAGCTTCTCCATCTTTGGCTGGAAAGAATATAATTAATCTGATTTCAGTGTTGACCATCTGGTGATGTCCATGTGTACAGTCTTCTCTTGTTTTGTTGGAAGACGGTGTTTGCTATGACCAGTGCATTCTCCTGACAAAGCTCTATAGCCTTTGCCCTACTTCATTCTGTACTCCAAGGCCAAATTTGCCTGTTATTCCAGGTGTTTCCTGACTTTGTACTTTTGCATTCCAGTCCCCTCTAATGAAGAGGATATCTTTTTTGGGTGTTAGTTCTGAAAAATCTTGTAGGTCTTCATAGAACTGTTCAACATCAACTTATTCAGCATCACTGGTTGGAGCATAGGCTTGGATTACTGTGATATTAAATGGTTTCCCTTGGAAACCTACAGAGATCATTCTGTCATTTTTGAGATTGCTTCCAATTACTGCATTTCAGACTCTTGTTGACTCTCATGGCTACTCCATTTCTTCTAAAGGGTTTTTGCCCACAGTAGTAGATATAATGGTCATCTGAGTTAAATTCATCCATTCCAGTCCATCTTTGTTCACTGATTCCTAGAATGTTGACGTTCACTCTTGCCATCTCCTATTTGACCATGTCCAATTTACCTTGATTCATGGACCTAACATTCCAGGTTCCTATGCAATATTGCTCTTTACAGCATTGGACCCTGGTTCTATCACCACTCACATCCACAACTGGGCATTGTTTTTGCTTTGGCTCCATCCCTTCATTCTCTCTGGGATTATTTCTTCACTGATCTCCAGTAGCATATTGGGCACCTACTGACCTGGGGAGTTATTTTACTGTCCTGTCTTTTTACCTTTTCATACTGTTCATGGGCTTCTCAAGGCAAGAATACTGAAGTGGTTTGCCATCCCCTTCTCCAGTGGACCACATTCTGTCAGACCTCTCCACCATGACTCTTCCATCTTGGGTGGCCCCACATGACATGGCTTAGTTTCATTGAGTTAGACAAGGCTGTGGTCCATGTGGTCAGACTGGCTAGTTTTCTGTGATTATGGTTTCAGTGTGTCTACCCTCTGATGCAACACCTATCCTGTTTCTTGGGTTTCTCTTACCTTGAATGTGGGGTATCTCTTCATGGCTGCTCCAGCAAAGTGCAGAGGCAACAATATCATTTTTAATCTCTAAAATAGGAAGGAAGAGACAGTTTTAAAAAATCTGACAATAGCAATTCTTGATGAAGATGTGGAGTCACCTAAACTTTCTTACTGTTGGGAGTAAACATTTTAAAAAATATTTGAATAATTCTCACAAAAATTCACTTATCCTCTAATTCAGCAATTTTTTTTTCTAGATACTTGTACTTTTATTATTTTAAATTTTATTCTATATCACAGTATAGTTGATTAACAATGTTGCGTTAGTTTGTGGTGTATAGCAAAGTGATTCAGTTATACATATATATTTATCTATTCTTTTTCAGATTTTTTAGCCATATAGGTTATTAGAGAATAGTCAGTATTGAGTTCCCTGTGCTATACAGTAGGCCCTTCTTGGTTATCTACTTTATATATGTGTGTATATGTTAATCCCCAAGTATCAATCCTATTTTCTTAAAAAATGAAAATATGTCCACAGTGAGTCTTATCCAAGAATTTTCAAATTAACTTGACTAGCAAAAACTGTAAACATGCTATGTTTCCATCAACAGTCAAACAAATACACTAACTTATCTATTTATACAATGAAAGACTATGCAGAACATATATAATGACAAGGGTGTGGATAACACAGGTTTTTCCTTTGTTGAAACTGATGCTAGTATACACTTAGGATCAGTGGGTTTCCCTGTGTTTAAATTCTGTCTCAATTAAATAAACAAAAATAAAATGTCACTTACATGAGCAATGCACATAGGAAAAGCAAAAATGGTATCCAAATATAACACTAAATATTGTAAGTGAAGAAAACAAAGTAATAGTGCCAAAACAATTAACAAAGTTACAACAAGTACATATCTGTTAATAATTGCTTTAAATGTAAATGCACTAAGTGTTCCCATCTAAAGTCATAGAATTACTGAATGGATAAAAGAAAAAGTCATGTATGCCCTGCCTACAAGAGACTCACTTCAGATCTAAAAACACAAAGACTGAAAATGAGGGGTTAGAAAAATGTATTCCATGCAAATAGAAATAGAAAATATCTAGAAGAAAGCATGCGTGGGGCTCTCTTCAATATCAGGTTTAGTCATATTTTTTTAGGATAGGTCTCCTCAGGCAAGTGAAACAAAAGTAAATATTGAAAAAAAGTGGAACAACATCAAACTAAAGTGCTTTTACATAGAGAAGGAAACTATCAATAAATTGAAAAGAACACCAACTGAATGAGAAAGATATTTGCCAATAGTATATTTGATAATGAGTTTATTTAAAAATTATCCAGCAAACTCATGTAAGTCAACATCAAAAAGCAAGCAACCCAGGTAAGAAATGGCTATAGAACATGAATAGACATTTTTGTGAAGAAAGCAGGTAGATGGCCAATAGGGACATGACAATAATCTCAACATCACTAACCAACAGGAAAAAGATAAATCAAAACCACAATGAGATCACTTCACAATCAGCAGAATGGGTATTGTCAAAGACAAAAAAAACAAGTGTTGGCAAAGATGTGATGAGAAGAAACCTTCATACACTGTTTGGGTGAATGCAAATTAGTGCAGTCACTATGAAAAACAAAATGGAGATTTCCTAAAAATTTTAAGATAGAACTGCCAGAAGATCCAGGAATTCCACTCTTATATATTTATGCAAGGAAAATAAAACATTAACTACAAAGGATATATACTCCTTTATGTTCACTGGAGCATTGTTTACAATGGGCAAGATATGGAAGCAACCTAAATGCCCATCAACAGATGGATGCATAAAGAAGGATATTCAGTGGAATACTGCTCATGCCCAACGTGCTCAGTCATGTCTGACTCTGAGACACCATGTGCTGTAACCACCAGGCTCCTCTGTCCGTAGAACTTTCCAGACAAGAATACTGCAGTGTGTTGCCATTTGCTCCTCCAAGTGATCTTCCTGATCTAAGAATGGAAACCACATCTCTTGCTTCTTTGCATTGGCAGGTGCATTCTTTACCACTATTGCCAGCTGGGAAGCTACCAATGGAATACTACTCAGCCATCACAAAGAATGGAATTTTGGCACTTGCAACAACATGGGTGAAACTACCAGGTGTTATGCTAAGTTAAATAAACCAGACAAAGACAAATACTATATGATTTCATTTATGCGTGGAATCTAAGAAACAAAACAATGAACAGACATAACAAAACAGAAAGTTATAAACACAGAGAACAAACACGTTGCTGCCAGAGGAGCAGAGTGGAGCAATGAAAAAAGAGGTGAGGGAGATTAAGATGCAAAAATTTCAGTTGCAAAACAAATGTGGTGGTTATGAAATGTACAGTGTGGAGAATATAATCAATATCTATGTAATATCTGTGTATAGTGATGTAGCTATACTTATTGTGGTGATTGTTTTTTAATTCATAGAACCACCAAATCACTATGTAATGTAAGATGAATTAACATAATATTGTGGGATGGGTATACTTAAAAAAAAAATAAAATAAAACAAGCAAACTCATAGAAAGGGAAATCAGATTTGTGGTTACAACCAGAGTTTGTGGTTAAGGGGAACGTAATTCAGATGGAACCAATCTAAAGTACATAGTGCCAGTTATGAGACAAATAAGTGCTTGGGGTATAATGTACAGGACAATAAATTTACACTGCTGTATGTTATATATGAAAGTTCTTATGAGAGTAAATCCTGAGTTTTTGTCACACACACACAAATGTATTTTTTTTTGTATTTTGTGTTTGTATGAGATGGTTGATGTTCAATATATATTTTTTGTGATAGTCATTCAATATGTATGTAAATCAAATCATTATTTTTTCACCTTGAACTCTTACGGAGCTATATGTCAGTAATACCACAATAAAACTGAAATAAAAAAAAATAAAAACAGCATGTTATGAAGTTACCATCACTCAGTTAGGAAACCTTGGAATATGCCAAATATTGTATCAGTTGTGCTAATTGACGGATGGTGAAGCATTGAAGTTGGGATTATAAAAGAACTTGCTTTTCAGTTGCTAAGTCATGTCCAACTCTTTGCGACCCAGGCTTCATTGTCCTTCATGATGTCCCTGAGTTTGCTCAAATTTATGTTCATTTAGTCAATGATGCCATCCTTACTATCTCATCTTCTGTCACCTCCTTGTTCTCTGTCCCTCAACCTTTCCCAGCACCAGGATCTTTTCCAATGATTCAGCTCTTTGCATTAGATAGTCAAGGTATTGGTGCTTCAGCTTTAGCACCGGCCCTGGAATGAATATTTAGAGTTGATAACCTTTAGGACTGACTGGTTTGATTTCCTTGCTGTCCATAAAGGAACTGAAGTCATGATATTTACAAATAGTTGTGCCCAGTCAAAGTGGGTAATGATCCTGCTTCTTACATATGCCAACTTAAACAGCTCTCACACACATAGATGTTTGAGGAACTTTATTCACAGAGTTGTTTATGACAGTGGGGAACTGGAGGCCACTAAAAAATCTACAACTGGGGAAATAAATTTGTGATGAATATACACCACTACACATAATGCAGCAGTTAGTTGCAACTGATATGAGATAGGAACAGTATGGAAAGGCAAAAAGATGACATTGAAAGATGAACTCCTCAGGTAGGTAGGTACCCAATAATGCTACTGGAAAAGAATGAATAAATAACTCCAGAAAGAATGAAGAGACAGAGCCAAATCCAAAGCAACACACAGTTGTGAATATGACTGGTGATGGAAGTAAACTCCAATGCTGTAAACATCAATATTGCGTAGAAACCTGGAATATTAGGTCCATGAATCAAGGCAAATTTGAAGTGGTCAAATAGGAGATGGCAAGACTGAACATCGACATTTCAGGCATCAGTGAACTAAAAAATAGACTGAAATGGGTGAACATAACTCAGACGACCATTATATCTACTACTGAGGGCAAAAATCCATTAGAAGAAATGTAAAATCAAAAGCGTCCAAAACGCAGTGCTTGAATATAGTCCCCAAAATGACAGAATGATCTCTATTCATTTCTAAGGCAAACCTTTCAGTATCACAGTAATCCAAGTCTATGACCTGACCAGTAATGCTGAGGAAACTGAAGTTGAATGGTCTATGAAGACCTACAAGACATTCTAGAACTAATACCCCACAAAAAATGTCCTTTTCATTATAGCGGACTGGAATGCAAAAGGAGGAAGTCAATAGATACCTGGAGTAACAGACAAGTTTGGCCTTAGAGTAGAAAATGAATTAGGACAAAGGCAAATAGAGTTTTGCCAAGAGAACACACTGGTCATAACAAATACCTACTTCCAAAAACAAAAGAAGTGGATATAGACATCATCAGATGCTCAATACCAAAATCAGATTGACTATACTCTTTGCAGTCAATGATGGAAAAACTCCATACAATCAGCAAAAACAAGACCAGGAGCTGACAGTGTCTCAGATCATGAACTCCTTATTGCCAAATTCAGATTTAAATTGAAGAAAGTAGGGAAAACCACTAGACGGTTCAGGAATGACCTAAATCAAATCCCTTACGATTATACAGTGGAAGTAACAAATAGATTCAAGGGATTAAATCTAATAGACAGAGTGCCTGAAGAACTATGAACAGAGGTTCACAAAATTGTACAGGAGGCATGGATCAAGACCATCCCCAAGAAAAAGAAATCCAAAAAGGCAAAATGGTTGTCTGAAGAGGCTTTAAAAATAGTTGAAGAAAAGGGGAAGCTAAACGCAAACGAGAAAAGGAAAGATATACCCATTTGAATGCAGAGTTTCAAAGAATAGAAAGGAGAGATAAAAAACCCTTTCTCAGTGACCAATGCAAAGAAATAGAGGGAAACAATAGAATAGGAGAGACTAGAGATTTCTTCAACAAAATTAGAGATACCAAGATGGGATAATAAAGGACATAAATGGTATAGACAGAACAGAAGCAGAAGATATTAAGCAGAGGTGGCAAGAATACATAGAAGAACTATACAAAAAAGATCTTCATGACTCAGATAACCAAGATGATGTGATCACTCACCTAGAGCCAGACATCCTGGAACACAAAGTCAAGTGGGCCTTAGGTACCATCACTATGAACAAAGCTAGTGGAGGTGATGTAATTCCAGTTAAGCTATTTCAAATCTTAAAAGATGATGATGTGAAAGTTCTACACTCAATATGCCAGCAAATTTGGAAAACTCAGCAGGGGCTACAGGAATGGAAAAGGTCAATTTTCATTCCAATCCCATAGAAAGACAATGCCAAAGAATGTTCAAACTACCACAGAATTGCACTCATCTCACATGCTAGTAAAGTAATGCTCAAAATTCTCCAAGCGAGGCTTCAGCAGTAAGTGAACCATGTACTTCCAGATGTTCAAGCTGATTTTAGAAAAAGAAGAGGAACCAAAGATCAAACTGCCAACATCCATTGGATTATTGAAAAAGGAAGAGTTTCAGAAAAACATCTACTTCATTTTATTGACTATGCCAAAGCCTTTGACTGTATGGATCACAATAAACTGTGGGAAATTCTTCAAGAGACACCAGATCACCCAACTTGCCTCCTGAGAAATCTGTATGCAGGTCAAGTAGCATCATCTAGAACAGGACATGGAACAACAGATTGGTTCCAAATTGGGAAAGGAGTATGTCAAGGCTGTATATTATCACCCTGCTTATATGCAGAGTACATCATACAAAATGCCAGCTTGATGAAGCACAAACTGGAATCAAGATTGCTGGGAGAAATATTAATTACCTCAGATATGCAGATGACATCAGTCTTATGGCAGAAATTCAAGAAGAACTAAAGAGCCTCTTCATGAAAGTGTAAGAGGAGAGTGAAAAAAAAGGTGGCTTAAAACTCAACAATCATAAAACTGAGATCATGGCATCTGGTCCCATCACTTCATGGCAAGTAGATGGGAAAATAATGGGAACAGTGAGATACTTTATTTGGGGGGGCTCCAAAACCATTGCAGATGGTGATTTCAGCCCAAAATTAAAAGATGCTTTTTCATTGGAAGAAAAGCAGTGACCAACTTAGACAACATATTAAAAAGCAGAGACATCACTTTGCTGACAAAGGTCCATCTAGTCAAAGCTCTTGTTTTTCCAGTAGTCATGTATAGATGTGACCGTTGGACTCTTAAGAAAGCCGAGCACTGAAGAATTTATGCTTTTGAACTGTGTCATTGGAAAAGTCTCTTTAGAGTGCCTTGGACTTCAACAAGATTTAACAAATCCATCCTAAAGAAAATCATTCCTGAATATTCATTGGAAGAATTGATGCTGAAGCTTAAACTCCAACACTTTGGCCACCTGATGTGAAGGACTGACTCCTTGGAAAAGATCCTCATGCTGGGAAAGACTTAAGGTGGGAGGAGAAGGGGACAGCAGAGGATTAAATGTTTGGATGGCATCACTGACTTGATTGACGTGAGTTTGAGCAATCTCTGGGAGTCGGTGCTGGACAGGGAAGCCTGGTGTGCTGCAGTCCATGGGGTTGCAAAATGTCAGACATGACTGAGTGACTGAACTGAACTGAACTGAGACAGGACACGCATCCAGACATGTACATATTTCAACATGGATATTCCCTACTGAGAAAAAAAATTAAGGTATATTGAAAAGTACTACTTGTATAATTTATAAATAAAGAAGTGAAGATTTAAGTAGAATTGAAGACATGGTGGCAGGAATTTGCAGTGGTTACTTCTGATAGACCTTTTATCTATGAAGTAGAGGACAAAGTCATCTGCTGAAAACTGTACAGGTGGAAGAGTGTGGAGAACACAAAAGTTTGATTATAGAAACTAGATAAAACAAATGTAATAAAAATTTCTACCAGTATTACAGTCCAGCTGAGGTCAGTGACTATGAATATATATTGCTAGCAATCTTCTCAGTGTGTGACTCTTCTCTGACTTTTTTTAGCTGCTCAGTAGGAGGCTTCCCTGATAGCTTGGTTGGTAAAGAATACTCCTGCAATGCAGGAGACCCCAGTTTGATTACTGTGGCAGGAATATCCCCTGGAGAAGGGATAAGCTACCCACTCCAGTATTCTTAGCCTTCCCTTGTGGCTCAGCTTGTAAAGAATATGCCTGAAATGTGGGAGACCTGGATTTGATCTCTGGGTTGGGAAGATCCCCTGGGGGAGGCAAAGGCTACTCACTCCAGTATTCTGGCCTGGAGAATTCCATGGACGGTATAGTCCATGAGGTCACAGGGAGTCAGATAAGACTGAGACACTTTCACTTTCACAGGAGGCTTTTACAAGGCTGATAATATATCAATCCCAAAAGGAAAGTGAGAAATGCATTCATTTATTCAGGTAAAGAGACTGACACTTCTTATTTTTTGTTGTTAAAATTATTTAAGTAGTATTTCCTTCATATTTAGTTGATGCACCTAGTGAAAGGCATAATATGAGCCATGATTAAAAATGACAGACCTTGAAACAGATAAATTTAAACAAGGCAAAGGTAAAGATTGAAGGCAGAAAGAGAAAGGGACAACAGAGGATGAGATGGTTGAATGACATCACTGAATCTATGGACATGAGTTTAAGCAATCTCTGGGAACTGATGATGGATGGGAAGCCTGGAGTGCTAAAGTCTATGGGGTCTCAAGGAGTTGGACAAGACTGAAAAACTGAACTGAACTAAACTGAAGGTATGTTTGAAAGGCTAATCAAAAGTATAATTTCAGGTAGTTACTCTTAAAAAATTGCTTTGAAATGGAACAGGTATTTTGCAATTTATGAAAGATGAGTTCTAATCATGTCACTGTCACTAATGAATTTTGTGAGCTGAGACCTTTCCTAACCCTTCTGAACACTCCATCATCTACAACATTTATGATCAGAGTATAGGTTTTATCTCTTCCAGCTTACTAAGGCAAAAGATTCTATCTGAAATCTCCCAGATTGCCACCAAATTCTTAAAGAAAAAACACTGCTTAAGTCACTTAAATACTTTAATGTGTGAACATAATAATTAGACAGTTTTATTTTTGTATAAGAATCTCAGGCCACTCTCAGCAGTCCTAAGATGGCAGAGGAATAGGATGGGGAGACCACTTTCTCCCCAACAAATACATCAAAACAACATTTAATAGCTGAGCAACTTCCAAAAAACAGCTTCTGAATGCTGGCAGAGGACATCAGGCACCCAGAAAGGGAGCCCATTGTCTTCGAAAGAAGGTAGGACAAAATATAAAAAATAAAGAGAGATGAAAGAGGTAGGGATGAAGATCCGTCCCCGGAAGGGAGTCTTTAAAAAGAGAGAAGTTTCCGAAAGCCAGGAAACACTCTCCCTGGCAGGCCTGTGGTGAGTCTCAGAGGCAAAATAACCTGGGCTGGTAATAGATAAATAATTAAACCCCACAGATTATGTACCTAACTGCAACTCCCAGCGGAGTGGCGGCCCAGGCACCTCATCCCCCACTAGCAAGCGCGGGCTGCCCAGGGAGGGGTGGGCTGCACCACTTTGGATGAGGACTGGGACTCAATGCCCAAGGGCAGCCCGAGGGAACTAGCCGGAGATGGCAACCTAGACTGTGGAATAGCTTTCCTGTGAAGAGCCACTGACAGGCCCGCACACAGAACAAAGGGCTGCGTGGAGCTGTGGGCTGTGGACCGGCCCATCCCCCGCCGGACACCTTCAGACAATCGTGGCCCCAGAGAGGCATCCTCTACCAAACTGCGGGCAGAATTCATTGCTAACCAGGACTTCTTGGGATTCTGGACGTTTGCCACCAGATATCAGCTCTCCATACACCTGAGAAGGCGTGCCCAGTTGCACTGAGAAAACAGAGCTGCTGGGACGGGGGAGGGGGAAGTCACAGTCCCCAACTGCGCTGGGCGGCTGGGATCTGGGAAGTGCAGGCAGCCCCAGTGGCCACCTCAGGCTGCTCCCCGCCAAGCGACAACCTGGAGCCTGAGCAGTGTGGACTGGGAAACACACACACTGTGAGCAGGACAAACCCCAGTGTGGCTGAATCACTGTGAGTGCATGCCAGTGATATTTGTTATCAGAGTTCCTCCCTCCCCACAGCACGACTGAACAAGTGAGCCTAAAAAAGCGACCACCACTGCTCCCCATGTGTCAGGGTGGGAAAGAGACACTGAAGAGACCACCAAACAGAAGCTAAAATAATCAGAGGGAACCACTTTGGCAGTGACAGGAATAACAGATTAAATCCCTGCAATTAGCATCAACTACATAGGAAGAAATCTATAGACCTTGAGAAGTACAAGCTGGACCAAGGAACTATCTGAAAATGAACTGAAACCATATTGTACACAACAGCTCCAGAGAAAGCCCTAGATATATTTTTACTATGATCGTTAAAATTTTTAAAACTTCTTTTTATTACAATTTTTAAAATTTTATATATATATTTTAATTTTTAAGTCTCCTATAACTCCTTCAATTTTCATTTTTATAGACATCTATTACCTAGCAAAAAAAGAAAGAAGACCCTATTTTTTAAGCAAACTTCATATATATATGTAAGAATTTCCGTGACTATGTTTGCTGTTGCTGTTATTCACTTTTTTTTTCTCTCTTTTTCCCTTTTTTTTGTTTTCCTTTCTTTTTTTTTTTTTCTTTTAAATTGTATTTTTGAGAATCTAACCTTTACTCTAGATTTTTAATCTTGGCTTTTTAGTATTTGTTATCAACTTTGTATCTTTAAGAACCCAATCTTCAGTACCCATTTTCACTTGGGAGTGAGATTACTGGCTCAAGTGCTCTCTCCTGATTTTTGACTCTCCTTTTTTTCCACCAGGTCACCTCTATCAACCCCCTCCCCCTTTGCTTCGCTACCCAAATCAGTGAATCTCTTTGAGTGCTATGAGTTGTGAAGAACACTTAGATAACTGATTACTGGTTGGATCTGTTTCTCTCCTTTTGACTTCCCCTTTCCTCCCCCTAGCCACCTTTGTCTCCTTCCTCCCTCTTCTCTTTTCAGTATAAATCTGTGAACATCTCTGAGGGATCCAGATTGTGGAAAGCACATAGGGAGGTGATCACTGGCTAGCTCACTCTCTCCCTATTTGATTCCTCTCTTCTTCTTCTGATCACTTCTCTCTCCTTCCTCCCTCTTTTCCTCTCCATGTAACTTTGTGTACCTCTCTGGGTGTTCCTCACTGTGGAGAAACTTTTCATCATTAACCTAGATGTTCTACCATCAGTGCTCATGGAGGAGTCCTGAGGCTACTGTAAGAATAAGGCTAAAAACCAGAGAGAGGAGGTCTAAGCCCAAATCCTGAGTATACCAGAGAACTCCTGAATCCAGGAAGCATTAATCGATAGGGGTTCATCAAATGCCTCCATACCTACACTGTAACCAAGCACCACCTAAGGGCCAACAAGTTCCAGAATAAGATATCCCACGCAAATTCTCCATCAACACAGGAACATAGCCTGGAGCTTCAATACACAGGCTGCCCAAAGTCACACCAAGCCCACTGACATCTCAAAACTCTTTACTGGACACTTCATTGCTCACCAGAGAGAAGAAATCCAGATCCACCTACCAGAACACAGACACAATCTTCCCCAACCAGGAAACTTTGGCAAACCACCCATCCAACTGACCCACAGCAAGGAAACTCCACAATAAAGAGGTAACACAGCAATAAAAACAAGATGAAAAGGCAGAGAAATACCCAGCAGGTAAAGGAACAGGATTAATGCCCTCCAAACCAAACAAAAAAGGAAAATAGGGAATCTACCTGATAAAAGATTCCAAATAATGATAGTAAAAATGTTCCAAAATCTTGAAAGCAAATTGGAGTTACAGATAAATAACCTGGAGATGAGGATCAAGAAGATGCAAGAAAGGTTTAATATGGACTTAGAAGAAATAAAAAAGAGTCAAAATATAGTGAATAATGCAATAAATGAGATAAAAAAAAAACACCCTGGAGGGAACTAACAGTAGAATAACATAGATAGAAGACAGGATAAGTGAGGTAGAAGACAGAATGATAGAAATAAATGAAACAGAGAGGAAAAAAGAAAAACGAATTAAAAGAAATGAGGACAACAACCTCAGAGACCTTTAGGAAAATGTTAAACACACCAACATTCGAATCATAGGAGTCCAAGGAGAAGAAGACAAAAAGAAAGACCATCAGAAAATACTTGAAGAGATAATAGTTGAAAATAAAAACAGTGAAGGAAATAATCACCCAGTTCCAAGAAACCCAGAGAGTCCTAAACAGGATAAAACCAAGGCAAAACACCCCAAGACACGTATTAATCAAATTGACAAAGATCAAACACAAAGAACAAATATTAAAAGCAGCAAGGGAAAACAACAATAACACACAAGGGGAATCCCATAGGATAACAGCTGATATTTCAATATAAACTCTTCAGGCCAGAAGGGAATGGCAGGACATACTTAAAGTCATAAAAGAAAATAATCTACAACCCCGATTACAGTACCCAGAAAGGATATCATGCAAATAAGAAGGAGAAATCAAAAGCTTTACAGACAAGCAAAAGTAGAGAGAATTCATCAACGCCAAACCAGCACTCCAACAAATGCTAAAGGATTTTCCCCAGACAGGAAACACAGAAAGGGTATATAATCTCAAACCCAAAACAATAAAGAAAATAGCAACGGGAATATACTTATCAATAATTACCTTAAATGTAAATGGGTTGAATGCCCCAAGCAAAAGACAAAGACTGGCTGATTGGATACAAAATCAAGACCCCTATATATCTTGTCTACAAGAGACTCACCTGGAAACAAGGGACACATACAGACTGAAAATGAAGGCCTGCAAAAATATATTCCATGCAAATAGAGACCAAAATAAAGCAGGAGGAGCAACACTCATATCAGATAAATTAGACTTTAAAATAAAGGCTGTGAAAAGAGATAAAGATGGACATTACATAACGATCAAAGGATCAATCCTAGAAGAAGATATAATAATTATAAAAATATATGCACCCAACAAAGGAGCACCACAATATGTAAGACAACAATACTAACAAGCATGAAAGAGGAAATTAACAATAATGCAATAATAGTGGGAGACTTTAATACCCCACCCACACCTACGGATAGATCAACTAAATAGAAAATTAACAAGGAAACTCAAACTTTAAATGATACAATAGACCGGTTAGACCTAATTGATATCTATAGGACATTCCACCCCAAAACAATGAATTTCACCTTTTTCTCAAGCACAAATGGGACCTTCTCCAGAATAGATCACATCCTGGGCCATAAATCTAGCCTTGGTAAATTCAAAAAACTTGAAATCATTTCAAGCATCTTTTCTGACCACAAGGCAGTAAGATTAGATGTCATTTACAGGAGAAAAACCTTTAAAACTTCCAACATATGGAGGCTGAACAACACACTGCTGAATAACCAACAAATTGCAGAAGAAATCAAAAAAGAAATCAAAATATGCATAGAAATGAATGAAAATGAAAACACAATAATCCAAAACCTATGGGACACTGTAAAATCAGTGCTAAGGGGAAGGTTCATAGCGATACAGGCTTACCTCAGGGAACAAGAAAAAAGTCAAATAAATAATCTAACTTTACACCTAAAGCAACTTGAAAAGGAAGAAATGCAGAACCCCAGGGTTAGTAGAAGGAAAGAAATCTTAAAGATCAGGGCAGAAATAAATGCAAAGGAAACAAAAGAGACCATAGCAAAAATCAACAAAGCCAAACGCTGGTTCTTTGAGAAGATAAATAAAATTGGCAAACCATTAGCCAGACTCATTAAGAAACAAAGGGAGAAAAACCAAAGCAACAAAATTAGAAATGAAAAAGGAGAAATCACAACAGAAAACACAGAAATACAAAGGATCATAAGAAACTATTATCAGCAACTATATGCAAATAAACTGGACAACTTGGCAGAAATGCACAAGTTCTTAGAAAAGTACAATTTTCCAAAGCTAAACCAGGAAGAGATAGATAATCTTAACAGACCCATCACAAGCATGGAAATTGAAACTGTAATCAGAAATCTTCCAACAAACAAAAGCCCAGGACTAGATGGCTTAACAGCTGAATTCTACCAAAAATTTAGAGAAGAGCTAACACCTATTCTACTCAAACTCTTCCAGAAAATTGCAGAGGAAGGTCAACTTCCAAAACTCATTCTATGAGGCCACAAACACTCTAATATCCAAACCTGACAAAGATGCCACAAAAAAAGAAAACTACAGGCCAATATCACTGATGAACATAGATGCAAAAATCCTTAACAAAATTCTAGCAAACAGAGTCTAAAAACACATTAAAAAGATCATATATCATGAACAAGTATGCTTTATCCCAGGGATGCAAGGATTCTTTAATATCCAGAAATCAATCAGTGTAATAAACCACATTAACAAATTGAAAAATAAAAATCACATGATTATCTCAATAGGTGCAGAGAAAGCCATTGACAAAATTCAACATCCATTTATGATAAAAAAAGAAGATAAAACCCTCCAAAAAGCAGGAATAGAAGGAACATATCTCAAAATAATAAAAGCTATATATGACAAATCCACAGCAAACATTATCCTCAATGGTGAAAAATTGAAAGCATTTTCCCTAACGTAAGGAACAAGACAAGGGTACCCACTCTCACCATTACTATTCAACATAGTTTTGGAAGTCTTGGCCACAGCAATCAGAGAAGAAAAAGAAATAAAAGGAATCCGGACTGGAAAAGAAGAATTAAAACTTTCACTGTTTGCAGATGACATGAGCCTCTACATAGAAAACCCTAAAGATTCTACCAGAAAATTACTAGAGTTAATAAATATAGTAAAGTTGCAGGATATAATATCAACATACAGAAATCCCTTGCATTCCTATACACTAACAATGAGAAAACAGAAAGAAAAATTAAGGAAACAATTCCATTCATGATTGAAACAAAAAGAATAAAATACTTAGGAATATATCTACCTAAAAATCAAAAGGTCTATATATGGAAAACTGTAAAACACTGATAAAAGAAATCAAAGAGGACACAACTAGATGGAGAAATATACTGTGTTCATGGATCAGAAGAATCAATATATTGAAAACGAGTATACTACCCAGAGCAATCTATAGATTCAATGCAATTCCTATCAAGCTACCAGCAGTCTCTTTCAGAGAACTAGAAAAAATAATTTTAAAATTTGTATAGAAATACAAAAAACTTCGAATAGCCAAAGCAATCTTGAGAAAGAAGAATGGAACTGGAGGAATCAACCTGCCTGATTTTAGGCTATATTGCAAAGCCACAATCATCAAGAGAGTATGGTATTGGAATAAAGACAGAAATATAGATCAATGGAACAAAATAGGAAGCCCAAAGATAAATCCATGCACCTATGGACACCTTATCTTTGACAAAGGAGGCAAGAATATACAATGGAGAAAAGACAATCTCTTTAACAAGTGATGCTGGGAAAACTGGTCAACCACTTGTAAAAGAATGAAACTAGAACACTTTCTAACAACATTCACAAAAATAAACTTGAAATGGATTAAAGATCTAAACATAAGACCAGAAACTATAAACCTCTTCAGAGGAAAACATAGGCAAAACACTCTCTGACATAAACCAAAGCAGGATCCTCTATGACCCACCTCCCAGAATACTGGAAATAAAAGCAAAAATAAACAAATGGGACCTCATTAAAATTAAAATCTTCTGCACTACAAAGGAAATTAAAAACAAGGTGAAAAGGCAGCCTTCAGAATGGGAGAAAATAATAGCCAATGAAGCAATGGACAAACAATTAATCTCAAAAATATACAAACAACTCCAGCAGCTCAATTCCAGAAAAATAAACGACCCAATCAAAAAGTGGGCCAAAGAACTAAACAGACATTTCTCCAAAGAAGACATAAAAATGGCTAACAAACACATGAAAAGTTGCTCAATATCACTCATTATCAGAGAAATGCAAATCAAAATCATAATGACATACCATCTCACACCAGTCAGAATGGCTGCCATCCAAAAGTCTACAAGCAATAAATGCTGCAGAGGGTGTGGAGGAAAGGAAACCCTCTTGCACTGTTGGTAGGAATGCAAACTAGTACAGCCACTATGGAGAACAGTGTGGAGATTCCTTAAAGAACTGAAAATAGAACTGCCATATGACCCAGCAATCCCACTGCTGGGCATACACACCGAGGAAGCCAGAATTGAAGGAGACACGTGTACCCCAATGTTCATCACCACACTGTTTATAATAGCCAGGACACAGAGGCAACCTAGAGGTCTGTCAACTGACTAATCGATAAGGAAGCAGTGGTACATATACACAATGGAATATTACTCAGCCATTAAAAAGAATACATTTGAATCAGCTCTACTGAGGTGGAGGAAACTGGAGCCTATTATACAGAGTGAAGTAAGCCAGAAGGAAAAACAACAATATAGTGTACTAACACATATATATGGAATTTAGAAAGATGGTAACAATTATCCTGTATGCGCGGCAGCAAAAGAGAGGCAGATGTATAGAACAGTCTTTTGTACTCTATGGGAGAGGGCAAGGGTGGGATGATATGGGAGAATGGCATTGAAATTTGTAAATTATCATATGTGAAATGAATCGCCAGCCCAGGTTTGATGCCTGAAACAGGGTGCTCAGGGCTGGTGCACCGGGATGACCCAGAAGGATGGAATCGGGAGGGAGGTGGGAGGGGGGTTCTGGAAGGGAAACACATGTATACCCATGGCGGATTCATGTCATTGTGTGGCAAAACCAACACAATAATGTCAAGAAAACAGTCTTACTTGAATTTGTTACATTAAAAAATATAGATAATAGAATCTCAGGCCTGTTAAGCTAGAGAATTCAGAATACATTTTCATCTTCATTTCCTGGACTAAGAATACTTTGAAATTGGATTCTCTGGCCACCAAAAGTCTAGCTGGACTTGTTCGTGTCAACAACATCAACACTGTATACATAGTTAACATTTGTTTTCTGATTTATCTAAAATAGAACTACTATGGAAGTTATCCATTTATGAACATAGCTGTTCTTCATGTACTCCCTGAATCTTCTGGTTGCTTCGTTTTTTCTGTTGATCCATTTTTTTCTAAAATACCTTGCCCAGAATAATATGAATAATGAGCAAAGAGATATTATTTTGAAATTTCATTTTACTGAAAATAACAGCAAATATTAAGCAAACCATGATTTTTTTGTGTGGAAAAATATGCAGAAAGACATACAATGAAATAAATTACAACTTCAGGCTCAGAACTAAGCCTCATATATAAGACATGGACCTAGGAAGCCATAAATCTGATATCTCAACTGCAAAAATTTAAAGTAATCCTGTTTTATTCTTTTTTTTCCCCAGAAACCACAGTTAAACCACTATACAACTTAAGAGAAAATAAATATGGGCCAAAATAGTTCAATTATTTTTTTAAAGTGCAGCCTAAGCTATGTATTTTCCTGGAAAATGAAAAAAGAATGTATATTATGAAGAAAATGCTCTGTTAAAAGTGAAATCATTATTTGCTATTTTTTGATTTTTAAACATTGTGACTCAAGAAAAATGGTAACTAAAGGTGTAAAATAGCAAAATTAAAACATTTAAGCTCATGTAGCATCTAGTACATGTGGATTAATGTTTAGTCTTATTCATAATTAAAAGTATAATGTATAGCCACCAGGGAAGCCTGTATATATTCTTGCATGTATATTATATGCATATATATATATATATATTTATTTATTTATGTGTGTAAATAACCTACATCCATACATATACAAATATATGTTTGCTCACATATATCTTGTTAATTTGTTTGTTTTTATTTCTTTTTAGTCTCAGGATTGTATTTCCTACCCCTATATTTTAGCTAATGGAGGCAGAAATGGTATGTCTCTTCATGGCCAAAGTTTTCAAATGCTAGTACAAGATCATTCTCTTGGAGATCATAAAAGCATGTGTTAAGATGTTTAAGCCACTAATGGAAGTCAATTTTCTTGGCAAATAACCCAGATGAACCTGCAGTAGATTTTGTATGAGCAAGAGAGAAAGTCTAGTAATAATAATAATAAGCCACAAATAAAACCCTAGAGACTGTGAATTTAAAAAGAGAGGATTTTGCTGTGTTAGCTGCTAATATGTTGTCTTTTCACAGAACAAATAGTCTGTGCTAACTGAGATAATAATCATCATAAGAGTTTCTATTTTTAAGTATGTTGAAAACCTCATTGGTAATACACTTGAGACAGCTCAACAGCAGGCTGGTGTGGTTTCAAGCAACTCAAGAACACCACATTCTCTGATATGATATGTGCTCTTGTCTATAACTACCGTTATCTCTGCTCTATGGAAATTTAAAATAGTCATGATGTATAGAATAGACTTGTGGACTTTGTGGATGAGGGTAAGGGTGGGATGAGATGGGAGAAGGGCATTGAAGCATGTTAATTGTCATGTGTCTAATCAATCGCCAGCCCAGGATTGATCCTCGGGACTGGTGCAGCGAGATTTCCCGGGGGGGAGGGAGGAGGGAGGGGGGACCCGGAGGGGAAGCATATGTAAACCCATGGTGATATCATGACAATGTATGGCAAAAACAATAATAAAAAAAATAAATAAATAAATAAAAAATAGTCATGATTCTCACCACCTGGTAGGTAATTTTTATTCATCAAGTTGATTTCCACGTGTTGACAAAATAGTAGGTATTATTTTCCTTTAGCTTTTCAATAAGAGCAAAGTCAATTTATTTAAAAATGTTTCAGATTTATTGTTCTTGTTATTTCCTCATTGTCTTTAATGTAAAACAAATGGTATTTAATACCATTTTGTAATCAGAACTTTGTTTTTTTGTTGTTCATAATACGTTATTACTTATAATAATGTTAGATTTCTCAGAGATATTTGCCAAAAATCTGAATATCAGATTTAACAGGTCTTCTAATTTCGGTCTTTACTTATATTGCAATTAAACTTCCTATGGAAAAATTTGAACTGTTTCAATTAATATATTGATTGATACAACTTAGTATGACTTATTGATACACCTAACATGGAGAACAACAAGCTTTATTTTTTCATTGTAACACTGCCTGACAGTAAATAATACTGAAAAAAAAAATCACTCTTAATATCTCATCGAAGGTTCTATCCAATTTTGAAGAGGCTACTCTTCCATGGTTGATGGTTGTAAATGAATTCAGCCAAGACATCCAAACAGATGTCTGTCCTGAGGTCATCCTACCAGAGATTAGAAGATGCGTGAATGTTAATCCAGATCTGAGCTAGATAACTTTTCCTTTTTTAATAAAATTGGACCAACTACATAACCTGATTTTTGAAAAGCAGTTTTCAGAAAACCACAGCTGCCTGAAAATAACAGGTTAGACCTTCCATTAAAACAACATCTCAGTGCTTTTACCATTAGCAATTTACAAAAGGAAACAAAAAGACACAAATATTTCTGACACACACTAGAATTTTCCAACTTTATAGAAAACAGTGAATAAAAGATTTGATCTTTTATTTAAATCTGAAAAATAAAATTATCTTGTTAAATACATTATTTTGTTAATGCCACTCTGAAGTCATTTAGTGTCTGACTGGAACAAGAGATCTGCTAATTTATTGGCAACATTTCTAAAAAAAGCTTTACCTACAGACTATCAAATATTTATTTCTATGCTTCAGTGATTAATTATTTAAACTATATTTGCTTGTTGGGCATTCATGTCTATGCTTTACTGACGATATTAAAACCTTTGACTGTGTAGATCACAGTAAACTGTGGAAAATTCTTAAACAGAGAGGAGTACCAGACCACCTAACTTGTCTCCTGAGAAACCTGTATGTGAGTCAAGAAGCAACAGTTAGAACCACACATGGAACAACTGACAGGTTCAAAAGTGGGAAAGGAATATGACAAGGCTGTATATTGTCACCTTGCTTATTTAAGTTATACACAGAGTACATCATGTGAAATTCCAGACTGGATGAGTCACAAGCTGGAATCAAGATTCTCAGGAGAAATATCAATAGCCTTATATATGCAGATGACACCACCCTTATGGCAGAAAATGAAGAGGAGCTAAAGAGCCTCTTGATGAGGGTAAAAGAGGAGAGTGAAAAAGCTGGCCTGAAATTCAACATTCAAAAAATTAAGATCATGACATCTGGTCCCACCACTTCATGGCAACTAGAAGGGGAAAAGTGGAAGCAGTGACATATTTTATTTTCCTTGGCTCCAAAATCACTGGGGACATTGATGGCAGCCATGAAATTAAGACACTACTCCTTGGAAGGAGAGCTGTGACAAATCTAGACAGTGTATTAAAAAAGCCAAAACATCACGTTGCCAGCAAAGGTTCATATAGTCAAAGTACAAAGAGCAAAGTCATAGCAATAGTAGTAAGTCTTAGTCATAGTAATAAGAGCAAATACTAGGGTATCTGGAAGACTATTTTAGAAAGAGACTTGGACTTTTTTTCTCATACATTAACTGCCCAAAATTTCATAAAGCAAATATAAGCTTCATATGTTTGTGTTATAATTCAGTCTCTAAAATTTCTAAAGGTAGAAGATGAAAGGATGCTAGAAACTGTTTCTCTTTACTTCTATTTGATTGTTTTACCTATATTTGTATATAAGAATCCATATCAAGTTTATTGGAAATGAAAGTATTATAAAACACTTATTTCTTAGTCACAGTATCATATAGTTCTGCATAACACACAGTGGCTTTTGAAAATAACTTAATTTTATCTTTATTCCAAATTATGCATCTTGAATATTTCCCTATAACCTTAATGCATCAGATAAATTGATCCATCTGAAATGAATTAAAATAAAAGAAAGTTTTACTAATGAAGACACAGATGGATAAATAAAAAAATTCTGAAATTGCTGTTAAAAAAAAAAGAGCCATTTTTCTATACCAGTCCCTGTCACTTACATGTTAGCAATTCAACTATCTTGCTGAGACTGCTTTATTACCTGTAGAAATGTTATATACATCATGCTAATTTCTCATGACTGTTTCAGGTAGCAAAAGAAATAATTAATTTTACAATATTTTGAAAAATGTAAAAGGTCTGATAAAAATAAACTAACATCTTCCCAAATACTCTTTCTTTTAGTATTTTCAAGATTCTTTTAAATGTTCCTAGTAATATACTTAAAAAATGGTTATATTTGTGTTCAGAATATAGACAAATTCTCAGAAAAGGTAACAGGAAAAATACACCATATTTTTGCATCATAAATTTTTGGTCATCTTTACAAGGCAACAGTTTCAAAAGGTAAGAAAAGAAAATCAATCACTTCCAGAATTTCTCTCTTTGTCCAATATGCTAAAGAGAATAAAAAGAACTACTATTTCTTAGACTCACAGATCTAGAAAACACTTATGGTTACCCAAGGGGAAAAGGATGGTAGGAATAAATAGGAACAAATTAGGAGTTTAGGATTAACAGATACGTATATAAATAGATAAAGAACAACAAGCTCCCTGTGTACAGGGAACTATACTCAACATATTGTGATAATCTATAATGAAGATGAATCTGAAAAATAATAGACGTATGTGTTTAACTGAATTACTTTGTTGTAAATCTGAAACCAATGCGACATTGTAAATCAACTATATTTCAATTTAAAAAGTTGTCTGTTTTGAAAAAACACAGTATCATTAGTTCTGTTTAAATGTTATTAAGAAGGATAAAATTAAGTATTAATTAAAATGGGATTAGAGGAGAGCATAAATGTCAGTTTTCTGGAATGATTGGTCAGTTGTAATAGAAATAACCACTAGTAATACTTGAATATACTTGTAAATTGGTTTGAAGGACTATAAGCTAAAGTGAAAAATCATAGTTTTAAAACTACAGGATTTTAAAGAAGTTTCGGAATTTTTTAAAGAATTCTTTAAATCTGAGCCACCTGGCAAACTAGTTATCTTACAGGAAATCTATCCTGAATATTCATTAGAAGTACTGACGCTGAAGCTGAAACTCCGATACCTTGGCCACCTGATGCCAAGAACCAGCTCACTGGAAAAGACCCTGATGCTGGGAAAGACTGAAGGCAAAAGGAGAAGAGGGTGCAGAGGATAGGATGGTTAGATAGCATCACTTACTCCATGGACATGAATTCGACCAAACTCCAGAATATAGTGAAGGACAGGGAAGCCGGGCATGCTGCAGTCCATGAGGTCACAAATAGTCAGACATGACTTAGCAACTGAACAACAACAGCCACTAAGAAGCAATCATAGAAGGTGTTTCAACAAGCTGATTTTAAACATGAGGGTGATCATGCTCAGAAAAGTATATGTCCCTAAGATTATGCAAAGATCAAGAAATTTCCTTCCAAAATTGAATGCTCGTAAAAAAATTCAGAATTTTTAAAAGCCTTTATTTTTAAAACTATGATGTTATTTGTTATTAAACAATGTTAAAACTACCACATAAATCATGCAGTTAGTACTTTAATTACAATATTTATCATTTTTTATAATACCCCAAGTGTATTTTTTATACTTAGGATATCTATTCTGTCAAGTAGAATTGTAAATAGACAGAGTAGCATAATGTATTTGTAAATTATTCCCATACATTAATTTAATCTAATATGCATGAGAATAAATACATATATATGTGTACACATATGAAAATCTATATATGAACACACAAACCTACAGATGAAAATGAAATATTTCATATGTATTCTATTTTATTAAAAATTATTTTTTAGTAACAATGCCTTGAATGGAAGTTTCTGAATCAGAATGCATATAATCTCATGCATTATATATCCAAACTCTCTGGGAGTCACTTAGGCACTGGGAAGTAGCTGGCTTATTATTTCTCTATGTCAGTGACAGGCAGAGAAACAATAAACCCCCGGCAAATACACCTGTTCTCAAGAAGAAAATGAACTGATTTTGTTCTCTCACCAGGGCTATTTGTGTTAGAATGGATAATGGTCACAGGTGGTCTGATCTGATCTTTCCCTATTTTAGTTGAGGAATAGCTTTTCACGCTTAAAACAGTTCACTCCTATTTAGCTCTGAAAATGAGATGTCCTCGTGTTTGTGACCCAACCAAAGTCATCTTCCTTTTATCTTGATATGTATATGTGTATACACACACACACACACACACACGTATATGTGTGTTTATGTGTATATGTGCTCATTTATGTCAATTCTGTGACCCAATAGGCTGTAGCCTGCCTGGCTCCTTTCTTCATGGAATTTTCCAGGCAAGAATACTGGAGTGAATTGCTGTTTTCTCCTCCAGGGAATCTTCCCTGCCTAGGGAAAAAACACTTGTGTCTCCTGCATCTCCTGCATTGGTAGGTGAATTCTTTACCATTGAGCCTCCTGGGAAGCCCTGATATATATTACTATGCATATTATCTTGATGTAATATCCTTAAAAATAGACCTTGGAAAAAAGTTTTATATTCAGAGTGTAAAAAATTTCTATAATATATAATGCAAAGTGAGGTAGATGTGGTAATTTGATCAATTTTTACTATTAATTTCACATTCAGTGCTTATTTTCACAAGTTGAAGTACTCTAAACTACTTTAAACTCTTTGTACAAAATATTTATTAAAATGCTTATTTTCACATGAGTTATCAGTATCAGAAGATTTTATTGCTATAATCTTCAAACAATGAAAGATATTCCTAGCAAAGATAATATATAGAAAATAAGGTAATGAGTCTGGAAGTGGAGTAATTAGATGTGTGGTCAGACATTTTCTATTTATTTGATAATATGGTTTGATTTTAAAAGTAAAAACTAAAATAAAATACTATTGAATTTATACTAATTTTGTGCCTGAGTAGTATGGGAAAAGAAATTATTTTCTAACATTCTAACAGAAATCACAGTCACATCAGGATTAGCTGTTTCTTTGCGTACTGACTCTTCTCTACTACACTCACAATTACAGCTTTCTCTCTGTATCTGCAGGGCACCGGTTTCAAGAACCCTCACTGGGCTCACCCTGGCCCTGGTGAGGACATGAAGATCTTCAAATAGTCCGCTTAATGAAATGATGGTATAGTCGGCCCTCCACATCTGCTGATGAAGAATTCGCCTATAAGGAAAACCAACTCTGCTAATAAACTAAAGAGAGAGCTAACCTAAAAGCCAGACTACAAGATTAACCATCTCCCAATTAGTAAGTTTTGAAGAATGGATTGCCACAGGGGCACTGTATTTATCCTCCTTAATAAGAACACAATACAATGGAAAAAATAGAAGAATTTAAGAAAACCACATCTTTAGGATTCTTCTCTGATAGCTTATTTACATTTGCTCACCTGACAGAATTCTTTCAATCTACCTTGTTTATTTATTTCCAAATCAATCCATAAATATGAATGTTTTTGGTACTTCAAAATTATGTTTAGTGTTCAAGTTTCATTTATAAGACAATTTTCATGTATATCAATAAAAAGACTTAAATATTAAAATGGATATTGTTTGTAAAAACCTAATAATGTATTTTTACATTATTTTTTACATTTTTGCTCAGGAAAAATTATTAATTTTTAAAGGTTTTACTGATATGTCATTTTCTACAAGGTTCTGCACTATGCATTTCTCTTAAAGCTGTTTAATGCTGTTTATATTTCATGATTATAATAGCCTTAGATTTTTTAAAGTGTGTAATTTAGTTCTCATCAGGAGCACTTGAAAAGAAATAGAAATGCATTTTATAATGACAAACTCTGAATATCGAGACACATATATACTGACAGTTTCTGATGCCACAGCACAATGCTCACTCATTTAATTTGCAGGTCAGCACTACCTTTCAGAGACATTAACAAATTATGTTTTCCCAAATAGCCCATCCCATTGAGAGAATACCTCTGGTTATTCTTCTTCATAATCTTTAGTTTGTATATGTTCTACTTCAATTAAGTATCCCTTTATTACTGTAAAATGCAGATTTTTGACATCTTCATTTTATAGTATATTGTGCAAACTTCCATTAAGTATTCCTACTTTCTAAATTTTATTGCAATCTTACTAAAAATTTGTGCTTTCAAATCAATAATAAAAAAAAATCTGAGATTTACAGCAGAAAGTTGACGTCTGTGTTAATGTTTATCATAAACATTTTCTTATGGTCTGTAATGTGACAATCCATTACTATATTTCTGATATGGGTTTATGTTGTACATGAATCTATATTCACGAAATTAAGCATATGAATTTATGCCATATAAAAGGTATATAACACATTGTAAAACACTGATAAAATAAGAATACTTATTATCCTTTTTAATACTGAAAACTAGTTTAATTTACACATAAGATTTGTTCTTAAATATATTTCATTTATAATACATGAATCATTTGCCTTGTTCGGAGAAGGCAATGGCACCCCACTCCAGTACTCTTGCCTGGAAAATCCCATGGATGGAGAAGTCTTATAGGCTACATTCCTGGGGTCTCTAGGAGTCAGACAACACTGAGTGACTTCACTTTCACTTTCATGCATTGGAGAAGGAAATGGCAACCCACTCCAGCGTTCTTGCCTGAAGAATCCCAGGGATGGCAGAGCCTGATGGGCTTCCATCTATGGGGTCACACAGAGTCAGACACGACTGAAGTGACTTAGCAGCAGCAGCATTTGCTCTGTTAGATTAGATAAATAATTACAAGCTATAGCATACGTTGTCTTCTTTAGCCAACAAGGCACTGCATTTACTTAGTTGCTTAATGCACACATGTTTTAAATCACATTTAGTGTCACAGATATTTTGATATGGAATTTTGATAGTATTCCAATAATTAGTCTAATAGAGGATTACAAATGATAGGTACTTATCATTTTATTGACTTTGTATCCCCTCTCAAAAAAAAAAAAGATTATAGTTAAATTATAATTTAGGATACATATGAGTAAATCTGGAAAAATATGATACCTGTGCTAGATGATCAATCTGATCCATGATAATTCATTAATTAGGTATGATTTGATGACCAACCTAGATAGCATAATTAAAAGCAGAGACATTATTTGCTTTTCTCTATGCTGATTTATTTATATATACCTATTTTAAATTTTTTCTCTATTTTTCATAGTTGCTTTAGAATTTAGTTTTAAATAACCAGAGTCTACCTTCAAACAGTAATATGATTCTTCATGTAGTGGAAAAGGACTTTACAACAGTAGGTTCCCAATTTCTCTCTCCCATATCTTGTTTTATGCTGGCACACATTATTTTGAAGCCTGGCATGCAGTAGTTCATGGGATAGTAAAGAGTTGGACATGATTTGGTGGCAAATACATTTTTTTTTGACATATATTATTTTAAAAATGCATTGATATTAATTTTCTGGGCTTTTTGAATCAATTTTTGCGTGTGTTATTACTTTGCTTGACACATATGATATTCTTTTCTGGCCAGGGCATGGTTATCCAAACAATGGTACACATCTCTTTAGAAAATAACTAAGAAATTCAGACCAAAAGAAATATCAGAGCTTTTTTCCTCAACGTTTACTAAGTCTGAGAGCTGGAATCTGGAAACATAGCAAGCTATCATGGTATTTTATTGGCATCACTTTCCTTAGCCTGTTGATCACTCATGTCAACCAGGAAGAAGGATCTATATCACCTCCTAGACCTGAGAAGGCTCTAGCCAAAAATAAGGGGGATTTTAAATGGCTGGTAGAAATGAGGAGAAAAACAGACAATGAACAGCAGTTGCAAACCCAAGACCAGTGCTGTATTTTCTCACAAATTTCCCTACTCTATGATTCTCCAGGAAGAAAACGAACAACAAACAAGTAAACAAAACTGACCATGGTGTTAAAGAACTGTTTCCACATGGGATAAAATTACTATGCAAAGCAAGTGACCTTGAGAAGAACAAAGAATGGATAATAGTATACGTTGTGGTCTGACAGTCTATTCTCCTCTTTAGGTACATGACGCATGCCTAGCTAGAGTGTTGGCTACTGAGAGTTCTCAGCTGAGTACTTATGTGTGGAAGGTTAGCCCCTAACCAGCTGACCAGGTATATCCTTAAAACACTGACTGTTAGCACAGAATACAGTAGCCTATTTCTCCAACTTCAATCCTCACAAATTCTAAGATGCTATCTTAGGTCCAGAGTTTCTAATGGCATTGACCACTGTCTCTGATGCTGAATCATAGTTCAATGTCTCTCCTTCTCCAAATTTTCCCACTTATCCTCTTATATGATGTGCTCTAGGAACTAAAAAGCCTCTTGATGAAAGTGAAAGAGCAGAGTGAAAAAACTGGAGCATCTGGTCTCATCATTTCATGGGAAATAGATGGAGAAACAGTCACAGACTTATCTTGATTTGGGCTCCAAAATCACTGCAAATGGTGATTGCAACCATGAAATCAAAAGACACTTACTCCTTGGAAGGAAAGTTATGACCAACCTACACAGCATATTAAAAAGAAGAGACATTACTTTGCCAACAAAGGGTCCTTCAAGTCAAGGCTATGGTTTTTCCAGTGGTCATGTATGGATGTGAGAGTTGGACAGTGAAGAAAGCTGAGCGTCGAAGAATTGAGCCTTTTGAGCTGTGGTGTTGGAGAAGACTCTTAAGAATCCCTTGGACTGCAAGAAGATCCAATCAGTCCATCCTAGAGGAGATCAGTCCTGGGTGTTCATTAGAAGGATTGATGTTGAAACTGAAACTCCAATACTTTGGCCACCTCATGAGAAGGAAAAGCCCCTAATGCTGAGAAGGATTGGGGGCAGGAGGAGAAGGGGATGACAGAGGATGAGATGGCTGGAAGGCATCACCGACTCAATGGACATGGGTTTGGGTGGACTCTGGGAGTTGGTGATGGACAGGGAGGCTTGACATGCTGCAATTCATGATTGCAAAGAGTTGGACACGACTGAGTGACTGAACTGAACTGAACTGAAGAGCACTCAGCACATCTGACCAGCTTGCAAATATCTTTCTTAGAGTTTATTTCCCAGAGAAGTTGAGTTAAGATGCTGTGTTAGTAGTAAAGTACACTTTTTTCTTGACTATGAATGATTTAAGCATCTTGAATAAATTTCTTGCTTTGTTCACTTCTTGTTAAACCTAATGACCTTAGACTATGTCAACCAGAAAATTCATATGATGAGAGTTCAAGCACATACCTTTTGCGATTCCATTTCTCCCAAGTTATCCAACATGTTTCAACTTATTTATTCATGTATTTTACATTTGTCATTTATTTCTGAGTTTTATTGTTGTTTTGGAAGAGTTTATACTTAAGACATTTAATAGACTTTCCCTCAATTTATTCATGTATTGGATAAACTCAGTAGTGCTTGCAGAATTATTGTGAGAAATAAATGAAATAATGTATGCAAACCATTTAAACACTATCACTCATAATAGATATAATTATTATTTTATATCTTCTGTTTTCTGTATTTAACATGATGATGTCAAGGTCCTTAGCATATGGGACTTTTCATGAGATATTCTCAGGCAAACCAGTAAAACGCACTTTTATACTTATGTTAGTCCTAGTCAATGATACTCGTTCCCATAAGAAATTAAGAAAGAACTAGTAGAAGAATTCCCCTCATTTCAAACAGGAAAATATTCTGTTCTTTGTTACAATTAGCAAAGTTATTTACTGATAGTAAATGATTTGAGTAAGAAAGAATGTGCCTTTTTTTGCTTCCCAAAGCATAAAAACATATGCATTTATGTGTATTGTATATGTATATTGTCACCCTGCTTATTTGACTTCTATGAAAAATACATCATGAGAAATGCTGGGCTGGAAGAAGCACAATCTGGAATCAAGGTTGCTGGGAGAAATATCAATAACCTCAGATATGCAGAAGACATCACCCTTATGGCAGAAAGTGAAGAGGAGCTAAAGAGCCTCTTGAAGAAAGTGAAGGAGGAGAGTGAAAATGTTGGCTTAAAGCTCAACATTCAGAAAACTAAGATCATGGCATCTAGTCCCATCACTTCATGGGAAATAGATTGGGAAACAGAGGAAACAGTTTCAGACTTTATTTTTTGGGGCTCCAATATCACTGCAGATGGTGATTGCAGCCATGAAATCAAAAGACACTTACTCCTTGGAAGGAAAGTTATGACCAACCTAGATAACATATTTCAAAGCAGAGACATTACTTTGTCAACAAAGGTCTGTCTAGTCAAGGCTATGATTTTTCCAGTGGTCATGTAGGGATGTGAGAGCTGGACTATAAAGAAAGCTGAACACTGGAGAATTGATGCTTTTGAAATGTGGTGTTGGAGAAGACTCTTGAGAGATCCTTGGACTGCAAGGATATTCAACCAGTCCATCCTAAAGGAGATCAGTCCTGGGTGTTCATTGGAAGGACTGATGTTGAAGCTAAAACTCCAATACTTTGGCCACCTGATGTGAAGAGTTGACATATTTGAAAATACCCTGATGCTGGGGAAGATTGGGGGCAGGAGAAGAAGGGTATGACAGAGGATGAGATGGTTGGGTGATATCATCCACTCAATGGACATGGTTTTGGGTGAACTCCGGGAGTTCATGTTGGACAGGGAGGCCTGGCGTGCTGCAGTTCATGGGTGGCAAAGAATCAGACACGACCGAGAGACTGAACTAAACTGAACAGGAATGAAAACACACAGACATATATATCCACAGACACACAAAGATGATCACACAAAGTGAGTTTGGATTTGCCTTACTTATGGGAAGTTAAATAGGATAGGATCATGACAATTAAATTGGAAAAATATAAAAATAAACAGATCCTGAACATTTTCCTCAGACTATTTTGAAGGAACAATATAGAATTTTTGGCTTCGTTCTTTATTTTCAGACCAGTTAACACTAGCAGGAAAAAATGGGAGTAATTCAAAGCAAAAGTTGATCTGTGAGTGAATAATACACAATTATGTAAAGCCAGCAAAGTTTTTCTTTAAAAGGGTAGATGGTTAATATTTTAGGTTTCCAGGTCACCTAAGTGCTCTTGTGCACAATTGTTCTTTGTGTTTGCTTTGTTTTCATTTTTTTTGCATGTTTTTAAAATGTAAAAACTATCTTTTAGTTCATGATCTGCATAAAACAGACCATGAGTTGGATAGTGCCCCAGGGGGATTTTAGTTTGCCAACTTTTAATCTATGGCATTCTCTATATTTTACGCTTTGTGGATGTAGTAAGTGCAGCCAGTGATGGATGAATGTAATATGGATTCAGCAAAGAAGGGAAGAACCTAATGTTATAATAAACTTGACCTCTGTTAATTCAATGAAATATAGGATATAGGCTAGGGGTTGTAAACTCTTATTTGAGCTTTAAACTAAATGAGCAGCAATGGTTATAATTAGAGCAGATATACTCACCATGATTTGGCATCCCGGATTTTACACACAGAATGATACCTTAACTGAAGAAAATTTATTCTTTTTTTTTTTTCCTTAACCATCTTCCCTTAAGAATGCACTGTAGAGTTTCTTAGCACTGTCTTTCTTCTGTGACATCCTTAAAATGTGACCAGTTGATGGAGAATAATCATGGATGATGATGTTTAGACATTGATGCTGCCTCCCAAGTTTTCAAAAGTTAATCAAAAAAAGGCTGACTCATCGTCAGAAATAATAAAGTCTTGGCATTCTGTGATGTGAATAATTGAAAAGACCCTGATGCTGGGGAATATTGGGGGCAGGAGAAGAAGGGTATGACAGAGGATGAGATGGTTGGATGATATCATCCACTCAATGGACATGGTTTTGGGTGAACTCCGGGAGTTCATGTTGGACAGGGAGGCCTGGCGTGCTGCAGTTCATGGGTCGCAAAGAATCAGACACGACTGAGAGACTGAACTAAACTGAACAGGAATGAAAACACTTGAAAATAATTTGATATGGAACTGAAAGAATTAAAACTTTTCTAAGAATGGGAAGACCACAAGCAAGAATTTCCCCTCAAATTACAATGAAAATAAGTTTACTTATAGTCATTGGAAGCTTCAAAATGAAATGTATGTCCCTTCAACAGTTTATGAAATACTTCTAATATTTGCTGCATTCTCTTAACTATTTAAATAACAGGAACCTACTATTTCAAAAATAGTAATAAAATAATGACATGATGATGATTAGAATAGTCTGAATTCTCCATAAAATGTATCAATTTGATTGAATTGTAAATAATTTGAATTCCATATTCCTTGCTACTTTCAAACTTGAAGCACAAGTCAATCTGGATTTGATGCATTTATTATTTTATTAACTACATGAAAAGGTAAGTCAAAGATCTATTAATACCAAAGTGAAATTTGCAATGATAAAGAATGCAGGGAATTTGCCTTAAAATCTACTGTTACAATGGTGAAGATAAGTGTCAAAGACTAAGACAATAGCTTCAGGTATAAAAATGTGTATTACCATGGAATAAAGAAAGTTTTAACTAACTGACCCTGATTTGCAATGAATCCTAGAAAGAAATGTATGTAAGAAACAGTGTCCATCAATCTACTGTAAAGATTTTTGATTAAGTGTGCTGCTTGGCTATCTAACCAATAGCATTGACTCAATATTCCCAAAAATGTGTTTGAAGATAGTGTTCAGAGTTGAGAAAACTATTCTGGATTGCTGAATCATTTGCTTTGATGAGTTTGGGTTTCACACCTCTAAAATTTGATATGATATTTTTCAAAGCTTCTTTATGTAAGAATTGTGTCTATAAACTACTAAGGAAGAACCAGAGGCATGGCGATACTAAGAAGTTTGCACTTAGAGTGAATCAGTTAAGGAGAGATGAACTTCTAAAACACAGATATCTTTTCTTTTTCCTCAGAGTTATATATTGGGGGATATTTTATCATTCCTATCACTATATTTAAATCCTGTGCACATAAGAAGAAAAAAGTTATTCATGCCAGAATTAACAAAAAAAAAACCATTATTATTCTTAAGAAGATATGTGAAGTAATGGGAAATGCATTGAGGCCACTTGATTTCTGATCTAAAAAGCAAATACTATGTATTTGAGTAATATAAGTAGTAGTTATTGCTAATTAGTTTAGATGATGATATGCATTTTTCTTTTTTTGAAGGTCAAAATTCTAGCTGCTTGCATTAATAAGATTTTGAATTCATATTACTATTGCAATTGAATTATTTTAAAATGCATTTTGAATACAAAAAAAAAATCTAGGAGTCGTGACTATTGTATGATTCTATTACATTGCATATTCTTTGCTGTATATCCCAAATAAACTCTTACATATACAACTATTTTCATCAGCTGCCCTCTAAAGTCATAAAGCCATTGTGCATTTAAGCTAGAGAATGAACCCCAGGGCATGCCCATCTGTCTAAACAAAGAACATTTCCAACAGAGATACGGGGACAGATTGTTCTTTAAACTGAGCTGATGAATGTGAATGCTTAAGGAATTATGAATTATTGAAAAGCACAGTTTAATGTATTGCTCTCCATTCCTCTAATTTTATTTTGATATATGTTATTGACTTTGAAGTATTTTTACAATTGTTATCAAGACAACATTAACATTAAAATGTTTCCAGATCAACATAAGGTAACTACAGTCATGAAAAAATACATTAAAAAGGCATTGGGACATTGCAGAAATGAAACTCAATATACATGATGGTTTTAAAGATACATATTTATCTCTAGTGAATTAAAACAAATTTAAAATACATTAATTAACTTAGTCTTAACTATATTTTGTGTCAAAAATTAAACAGCAAGCAATAAATAATAATAATAATAGTAATAAATGTTAGTCTTGATATTAAAAATATAAAATAGCAAGATCACTGTTGTGCCTAACTCAAATTTATTTAATGTTACAGTGAGATTTTTACCTCTTGGAGTAGCCCATGCTACTGTGAAAAACCTGAAATATATGCATATTAAATTTTAAAGACAATTTATATTCACAGTAGTTCAAATAGCAGGGATTATCTTCTCCAAGAGTTATCTAGTCAGCTAGCATCATACTAAATGAAAAAGAGCATCCTTTTTTTTTTATTTTTAAGAGCATCCTTTTTACAGGTATGAGGTGAAAAGATGTAAGTTAAAGTGAGTAGAGTTAATGTGAACTAGGAAAAGAAAATGTCTTAAGTGTAAGTTAAATAATCTGCCTTCAGATTTGTGTAGTGTGTGTGTGCAAGTGTGTGTTCAAGGGAGGGTGGGACTTTCCTCACTACTATTTTCTTTTGAAGTGAAAGGTCAGAATTTGAATGAAAAGAAAAAAGGGAAGCATTAAAACTGTTCACAAGGTACATGTAAAGGTAGAAATTGGAGGGAGCAGATATGCTAATGAGAAGGCAGAAATTAGTCCAAGAAAAATTGTGGCATACAAAGTATTTTTCTTTCTTAATCTTTAGAAAGGTGGTTCATGCAATTACAGGTAATCATTTGTGTTTATAGAGTGGTGCGTAAAGACCTGGAATGATTTCCAGTCTCAAAAAGCAATTTATCCTCACTGCTGAAAATTATCCTATTTCTTTGCATATTCAGTTTTGTGCACCTGAAATCTTGATCTAAAACCTTCTCTCTGAAAAAAACTTTCTGTATTTGAAAAGTCAACTCCCTTAGCTATTTTACAGTATTTGCTCTTAATTGTTTTCAAATCTATTTTGTGTTATTAAAGTTTAGAAATTCTACCAAAGTAAAGATTTTTACGTTAGTAGGCCTGCTTTTTCATTTTATAAAAGTTCAGATGTATAGAACAGACTCGTGGACTCTGGGGAAAAGGGCAAGGGTGGGATGATATGGCAGAATGGCATTGAAACATGTTAATTATCATATATGAAATCAATCGCTAGCCCAGGATTGATGCTCGGGGCTGGTGCACCGAGATGTCCCACGGGGAGGGAATCGGGAGGGAGGAGGGAGGGGGGTTCTGGAAGGGGAGCATATGTAAACCCATGGTGGTTTCATGTCATTGTATGGCAAAACCAACACAATAAAGTAAAGAAAATTTAAAAAATAATAATAATAAAGTAAAAAAAAAGTTCAAGTAATACAATTTGTACTCTCTTGTGTTGGCTTCTCCCATTTAATAGTCTCATTGTGGGATTTATCTATATTGTCAACAATTGAAGTATTAAATCTATACTTTATACATAGTAGTGCTGAAGAATATTTAGTTACTCTCAGAAGTATTTTACTCACTTTCTCTTTCTCTGTCCATAGCCTTCTTCAAAGTACACCCTCATTCATGGAGCATCAATCTTTCCCTTTTGTAATAGCCCACTTTCTCTCTTCTAGCTTAATTCCACCACATGTTATACCTATGCCTTCCACTGCAGATTTTTGCTTCCATTTCTCCAGTTTATATACTTCTGGTTTCTTAGGATGAATGGACCCAGAAGACATTCATATTTCTGATTTTGTTGTAGCTTTCTGAGGATATGACTTGTCTTTAGCTTTTAGATCAAACTCCCACCTCTGATTATCTATTTTCACTCCTATCCTCTGCAGTATCTCATGCAACCACTTTCTTCACATTTCAGGAGTTCTTCAGGAAAAGTTGTCTTGTTTCTAGTTGAAACAAGGACTCAACCGGTTTCAACCTCTTTAAGCAGCAAAGCTTTAATTGTACTCAGTTTGCTAAGACCCTGACTTCTCTGCCCAATCCCAACTGTATGTCTTTTTCTATCTGATAGCATTACATTACAAATTATATTGAAACACTTTATCAAAAAATCAAAATTGCCAGTGAGCATAGTGGCAATAGATTAGCCTCTTAAATTGCACACCATGACCCATGGCCTGCAGAGTTATAAGCATCTACTAGCTACTACAAATCAAAAGCACTTGGCTCAAACACCTATGAAGTGGACATAAGAATATTGGCTGATTGCATTCACTCAAAATTTCCACACCTGAATAATCTCTTATTAATCATATATATTTTCTCCATCCATGTACTTTGTACAGTTGTTTCTATTATGAATATGATTGCATACATCCTGAGTTCAGATTGTAGAAACACCTCTTAAACTGACCTGTGTCTATATAAATCATTGCAGTGAATATTATCACAAGTTTTATTTTTTTAATGTTGTTTTGTATTTCTCAATATGCATAATCAACATACTTTATGTTTTCATGAATATCAGATCAAATCGATGGCCATACACAGGAGAAGGAAACCAAACACACTTTCTAAAAGGTATTGAATAATCCATCTTCCTTCTTGTGTTTCAACTTTTTCTAAAATTAGCCACTCTTGGATAAAACTGTAACACTTTGTTTCAGCTGTTTCTAAAGAGTAACAAGAGTTCTCTGTTAAACCAGCTTGTTATTTAATTATATTCTTTGCATTCTAACTGACATAGTTAAATATTCTTCTAAAAATGCATATAAAGCAAATTAGATACAGATGTATAATAAATATTTAAATTAGATAGTTATTTTTTGTATATTTTAAAACAATTTCTATCATTGCATGGGAAAACCAGAACACCAGAGACAATTTTTTTTTGTATTTAATAATTTTGGAACAGAATAATATTTAGGTAATATTTCATAGGACATTTCTGAAAACTCAAGTTTCGAAATACTCACTTAAGATGTAATTTTTAAAATGTAACAAACTTAATTTTTGTATTTTATGTGCTTATTTGAAAACATTGCTATAAGAATAGTTTCCCTTGTAATATAGTTTAATAAGAACCATGTAATCATAAGGGTATATACGCATTTTCTCAATCAAGATATAATTAAATTATAACCCTACATTTATGTGGTTTTTGAAAGTCCAACTTTTTTTAGGTTCATATTATCATTGGAGAGGTAAACATTCAGTCAAAATAATTAAGAAAATCTGTCAATATGAGCAATATCATTAATGCGTAGTCAAATAGAATATATGTTTTTATAAGTGAACAATTATCCAAGGGAGGAGACAAGAAAATATTCAGTTTATACTTAGAGTCACAGTAAAAGTATTTTTATGTCTAAAGAATAGCTTATTATTGCAATTTATAGCATTTCATAGCTTGTATCCAAAGCAAATTTTTATAGAACAATTATTGAGAAGATAAAAAAGAGTTGGTAACCAAAAAATGCTGACACACCGGTAACTAGACTCATGAAAACCAAGCTTTGCTATAATAAAGCACAGTTTTATTAAACACTTCATTAATTACTACATTAAAATGATAGGGGCCCAACTCATAAAAATGACTTATGAGAATGCAGACTTCTTTTGCTGTGTTAACTGAAAATGCAAACTGTATACACCGTTTAATTAAGAAAAATGTAATCAAGCAATAGATAGTGTGGGCGTTTAGTTCGAAAACAAAGCTTGCAGGTGTTTGGGGATAAGGAAGTGTGATTTTAATGTTGTTAGTACCATTTACTCGGAGAAGGCAATGGCCTTCAGAACTCCAGTACTCTTGCCTGGAAAATCTCATGGAGGGTGGAGCCTGGTAGGCTGCAGTCCACGGGGTCGCTGAGAGTTGGACATGACTGAATGACTTCACTTTCATTTTTCATGTTCACGCATTGAAGAAGGAAGTGGCAACCCACTTCAGTGTTCTTGCCTGGAGCATCTCAGGGACAGGGGAGCCTGGTGGGCTTCCGTCTTTGGGGTCGCACAGAGTTTAACAAGACTGAAGAGACTTAGCAGCAGCAGCAGCAGCAGCAGCAGTACCATTTACTAGAAGTGGCTCAAGCTTAAGTTTCATATATACCAAACCAAAGTCAGTAGAGGCACTCAGATGTTTTATGCTACAGATTTTACTAATTTTTAATTTTCAATTTTGGGGCTTTCCAGTTGCAATTTAGAGTTGCATTAAGGTTATGTATACAGTAATCCTAATTGAAGACCACATATTCAGTGTCTTTGAGGCAATTTGTTGCAAGGTAACTTAAAAGAAAGAAATATTTATTCTATTGCAAATATTGCACTAACGACTATGTGTGGATTGTTATTTCTCTCAACAACACTTTCAAGTTCATTCCACTTTTGCAAATGGAGTTTTAGGGACATTACATTGGTCTTTCCACCTGATGCTAGTCCTAAAGAATTTGTCTGCCAAGGCAGGAGACATAAGAGACACTGGTCTGATCTTTGGGGTAGGAAGATTCCCTGGAGTGGGAAATGGTCACCCACTCCAATATTCTTGCCTGGACAGAGGAGCCTGGCAGGCTACAGTCCATAAGGCCACAAAGAGTCGGACATGAATGAAGCATCTTACCACACAGCACACAGGGATATTATATAACTTTTTCTAATGTCACACAACACGCGTGGAGGAGATTGGTTCCTAACAAAGCAAATATGCATGACTGCACAGCCTATGCATTTACACTTTATACCATTTATCAATGTTTTAATTTAAATATTACCTGTGAAATAATGATCATTTCAAGCTCTATGATATTAAGCCTGTGGTAATAGATTCTTGTGTATAAATTACCCTAATTACTTTAAATTTACTTCTAGGAAAAAATAAAAGACAAATGAGAAATGATGGTATCTATTCAGAGATCTTAAGAGTGACTGAAGACGTGACAGGAAACGTTGTTTTTCCTAGTGGTTAATCTGGAAACGAAATGTGATTAATCTTTTCCAGAGCTGGTCAAACTTTAAAAGCTTATTCTTGTATCCTTTTAAAAATGTTAGATAGTGCCTCTTACAGACATTATATTAATGAACTGAAGCTATGGTTTTCTTTTCTAAAGAAATAAAAGACTTTAATCGGCCCTCCCAGAGAGTTATTCCTCTCCATCACAGAATTATCAGCAATGACTCACCTAATCCTCGTAAAATGTTGTAGAAGAGGAAGCAGTAGACAATAACTAAGATTAAACACCACAGCTAATTCACTGTGTTTTGAAGACCTTCTTGATATAGACCCCATACTTTTTAGACTATTTTGCTAACTTTACCCTCCTTCAGATTCTTTGTCAACTTTCACAAACACTTTCCCAGTTTTCAGGAAATTATACATAAATTCAAGCTGGCTTTAGAAAAGGCAGAGGAACCAGAGATCAAATGGACAACATCCACTGGATTATCGAAAAAGCAAGAGAGTTCTAGAAAACCTGCTTTATCGACTATGCCAAAGCCTTTGACTGTGTGGATCACAATAAACTGGAAAATTCTTAAAGAAATGGGAATACCAAACCATCGGACCTGTCTCTTGAGAAACTTGTATGCAGGTCAGGAAGCAACAGTTAGAACTGGACATGGAAAAACAGACTGGTTCCAAATAGGAAAAGGAGTACATCAAGGCTGTATATTGTCACCTTGCAAAGTACATCATGAGAAACACTGGGCTGGATGAAGCACAAGCTGGAATCCAGATTGCCGTGAGAAATATCAATAACCTCAGATATGTAGATGGAACCACCCTTATGGCAGAAAGTGAAGAGGAACTAAAAAGCCTCTTGCTGAAAGTAAAAGAGGAGAATGAAAAACTTGGCTTAAGGCTCAACATTAAGAAAACTAAGATCATGGCATCTGATCCCATCACTTCACGGGAAATAGATGGGGAAACAGTGTCAGATTTTATTTTTTGGCCTCCAAAATCACTGTAGATGGTGATTGCAGCCATGAAATCAAAAGACATTTACTCCTTGGAAGGAAAGTCATGGCCAACCTGGGTAGCATATTGAAAAGCAGAGACGTTACTTTGGCAACAAAGGTCCGTCTAGTCAAGGCTATGATTTTTCCAGGGGTCGTGTATGGATATGAGAGTTGGACAGTGAAAAAGGCTGAGCACTGAAGAATCGATGCTTTTGAACTGTGGTATTGGAGAAGACTCTTAAGAGTCCTTTGGACTCAAGGAGATCCAGTCAGTCCATCCTAAAGGATATCAGTCCTGGGTGTTCATTGGATGTACTGATGTTGAAACTGAAACCCCAGTACTTTGGCCACTTCATGTGAAGAGTTGACTCAATGGAAAGACCCTGATGCTGGGAAGGATTGAGGGCAGGGGAAGAAGGGACAACAGAGGATTAGATGAGATGACTGGATGGCATCACTGACTCGATGGACATGGGTTTGGGTGGACTCCGGGAGTTGGTGATAGACAGGGAGGCCTGGCATGCTGCAGTTCATGGCATCACAAAGAGTCAAACACAACTGAGCAACTGAACTGAACTGAACTGATACCTAAATTTTAGTTCTCATTTGTATCTAAATTTGATCAAGGTAGTCTAGGCACTGTGGTAAGATAATTTAATTATGTCTTACAGAGCATATTATTTCTTAAACTCAACAATATTTTAAGTTACAAAAGCAAGTAAAATAAAATTAAATGGTAAGTTTAAATGCTGCTTATCAAGAAATTTGCTCATGAAAATTTCTCCTTTAGTGATCACAACAGTAAAATTTTAAAGTTAAAATAACAATTGTCATTTTTCTACAGATAGTCAGATCATTGACCACCAAAAAGTTAAGAATTTTGTTGTTAGGGTATTTAAGAACTGAAGTATATGGGAAACTATTTTTCTCTTTCCAAATAGTGGACCCATTTGCAAAGCTTCTACATTCAAAATTCTTCCAAGACTCTAAAGTTATCTCTTCATGGCTCATTTTCGCTGAAACTAAACTTAGTTTTTAATCCATGAGCAAGGTATCATGGCCTACTGAATAGCAGAGGCATATTTTCCAAGTTTTATACATAAAATCATTAAAATCATAAAATCATTGAATTGTATGTATGTATGACTTTGATATGGAGGATATACATATATTATTTTATTAACATTATTGCATAAAGGAGTCTTTTTTATTCTATCTGATTATCTTGGTCACATTTCCTTTTACTTCATCAATGAAGAATGACTAAGAAACATAAGGAGATTTGCATAAGAAGAAATTCTATTTCAGTGGAAGAACCTAAAGATATTTAATCAAATGACCAAGTTTACTTCCTAATTTTGTGCCTCAGACATTGTATATTGTATAATATTGAACAAGTCACTTAATTCCTCAATATTCATTCTTCAACCTAAAATTGTTTTTTCAATGTGTCCCTGGTGGGCTTGTCCATCTCACCTCCACACATCTCTCTGGTCATCTTTTATCTTTTATGACTCATATTTCTAAATTTACCCTAAAAGCAATTCCATGTTTTTCCTTTCAGTAAAGATACTGAATATCTCTGTAGTCAGCATCTTTTTCTATAAAGGTCAAGACAGTAAATATTCTAAGGCTTTGGGAGCCATACAAAGTCTCTGTCACATTTCTTGTTTCATTCTCTCCTACTTTCCTTCTTCCTGTCCTTTTTTCCACTTTCGTTCTTTCCTTATTGTCTTTTGGTTTATTTTTCTTTTATAGCTGTTACAATGTAACAGTAACAATGTTACAATCTTTAAAATGTAAGATTATTCTTGCTGAAAACCATGTAAAATGAAAAAAAAACAAAAAACTTAGAACTAACAACGCATTTAATGGAACGAAACAGATCATACATCACAAAAATTGAGACAAGGATAAGAAAGTCCTCTCCCTCCACATCTATTCGACATCACTGTATTAATGTTAACTAGTACAGTAAGACAAAAAAAGGGAATGGAGTATAGTAAATATAAAAGAAAAAGTAAAGCTGTCTTTATTTGCAGATGAAATGATTGTCTATATAGAAAACTGTATAGAATAGAGCAACAATAACATAAATGTTCCTGCAGCAGAGAAATAAGTTATATAAGATTATAACATAAAATGATAATAAACAGATGTAAATAGTTTTCTTATACAGAAATAAAGAAGATTGGAATTTATAATAAATATACCATCTAGAATTTCATCAAAAATAAAATACTTAGGGATTAGTTTAACAAAATAAAATCCCCAGATGCCCAATATGCTCCTGGGGAAGAGTGGAAAAATAGCTCCAGAAGGAATGCAGAGGCTGAGCCAAAGCATAACACCATCCAGTTGTGGATGTGACTGGTGATGGAAGACTCTTGAGAGTGCCTTGGACAGCAAGGAGATCTAACCAGTCACTCTTAAAGGAGATCAGTCCTGAATACGCATTGAAAGGTCTGGTGCTGAAGCTGAAGCTCCAATCCTTTGGCCACCTGATGTGAAGAACTGACTCATTAGAAAAGACCCTGATGCTGGGAAATATTGAAGGCAGGAGGAGAAGGGGACGACAGAGGATGATATGGTTGGATGGCATCACTGACTCTATGGTTGTGAGTTTAAGCAAGCTCTGGAAATCAGTGATGAACAGGGAAGCCTGATGTGCTGCAGAACATGGGGTGGCAAGAGTTGGACATGACTGAGCACCTGAAATGAACTGACTGATATTAAAATATTTTAATATGGAAAATAGCAAACCATCAAAAAATAAAGCTTAATAATTGATGTATAGAGATTCCTCAATCACTTGTTGAAAGACTTAGAAGTATTAACATATTAATTTTTTTTAGAATTTGATCTAAAGCATTTATTATCATCCTACTTAAATTCCCCAAAAACTGTTAGCAAGTACCAACAACCTGATTTGAAATTTATATGGAAAGACCATACCTGAACGAATTAGCCCAGCTTTGAAAGTGATGAATAAAGTTGCCAGATTTACACTATCTTATTTAAAACTTTCTACAAGTTTATATTGACCAAGACTATATGATATTGATGGCAGAATAATACAGACATTAATGAAACAGAATATTGACCCCAGAAATAAGCAACCTAAGTTCCCATCAACAGACAATTTGGTAAAGAAGACATATCAGATATACTCACTCATAACAAAGAATAAAATTCTGCTAGTTGCAGCAATATGGGTGGACCTAGAAAATATTATACTAAGTAAAATAAGTCATAGAAAGACAAATATTGTATGTATATGCATAATCTAAAAAATAAAACAAACAAATGTACTTTTGGTCTACATAGCCAAAAGTAGACCCATAGGTACAGAAAACAAACTAGTAGTTACCAGAGGGTAGAGAGAAGGGTGCAGGGCAAACTAGGGGTATTGAATTAAGAGATGCAAATTGTTACTATGTATAAAATAAATAAGCAACCAGTGCATATTGGGTAACACAAGTAATTATAGCCATTATTTTTAATGAAGTTAATCCATATGTGTGTCAGTTCAGTTCAATCAGTTCAGTCACTCACTTGTGTCCAACTCTTTGGGATACCATGGACTGCAGCACTCCAGGCTTCCCTGTCCATCACCAACTCCCAGAACTTGCTCAATCTCATGTACACTGAGTCAGTGATGCCATCCAACAATCTCATCCTCTGTCATCCCCTTCTCCTCCTGCCTTCATTCTTTCCCTACATCAGGGTCTTTTCCAATGAGTTGACTCTTCGCATCAGGTGGCCAAAGTATTGGAGCTTCAGTTTCAGCATCAGTCCTTCCAATGAACATTCAAGACTGATCTCCTTTAGGATGAACTGGTTGGATCTCCTTACTACCCAAGGGACTCTCAAGAGTCTTATCCAACAACACAGTTCAAAACATCAATTCTTTGGTGCTCAGCTTTCTTTTCAGTCCAACTCTCACATCCATACCTGACTACTAGAAAAGCCATAGCTTTGACTATATAGACCTTTATCAGCAAATAATATCTCTGCTTTTTATTTTATTTTATTTTTTATTAATGAGTTTATTTACTGGATTGAACTTTGGTAGAAGAGAAAATGGTTTTTATTTTGGTTTAATTTTTTCCGGTCAATGTATTTAAACATTCTCTGAACATAATTTCCATGTCCCTTGATGACATCTTATTATGGATTCTATGATTTCACTTTGATTATTAAAACAATCTCATTCTGGTCATTAAAACTCTGCTAGGTACTAAAATCCAGTCCTATATGACTTGAAAAGGGAATCTCACATTTAGATCACACTTTTTCTTCTCATTCCTTCTGACCTTCAGGAATGTATGGAAAAAAGCATAATCTTTCTTCTTACATGTTTTGATTTTTCACTCTTCCTCTCACTGCCCAGCACCCAAATGTGGGATAATCGATATTGAGGTAGGAGACCAGATGGGTTACAGACAAAGGAACTAATATTTTATCTGGTTGATATCCTGTCTGTTCAGCAGGAATTCAAAGGGTAGCTGTCATCTGAGCACATTTGGAGAGATTCTGTGGCTATCTCTTTTCAAAGATCTTACCTCTAAACATTTTTAGGACATGGAAAATACCCTCTCTGACTTCAGGGTCTACCCTACACAGGAGCTGCCCGAACAAAGCAAGTTCAGTTCAGTTTAGTTCAGTCATTCAGTCATGTCTGACTCTTTGCAACCCCATGGACTGCAGCATGCCAGGCTTCCCTGTCCATCTCCAATTACTGGGACTTGCTCAAACTCATGTCCATCAAGTTGGTGATGTGATCCAATCACGTCATCCTCTGTTGTCCCCTACTCCTTCTGCCTTCAATCTTTCCCAGCATCAGGGTCTTTTCAAATGAATCACTGCTTCGCATCAGGTTTCAAAAGTATTGGTGTTGCAGCTTGAGCATCAGTCCTTCCAATGAATATTCAGGACTGATATCCTTTAGGATTGACTGGTTTGATCTCCTTGTAGTCCAAAGGACTCTCAAGAGTCTTCTCCAACACCACAGTTCAAAGCATCAATTCTTTGGTGCAAAGTTTTCTTTATAGTCCAACTCTTACATCCATACATGATCACAAAATAGATGGATCTTTGCTGGCAAAGTAATGTCTCTGCTTTTTAATATGCTGTCTAGGTTGGTCACAGCTCTTCCTCCAAGGAGCAAGCGTCTTTAATTTCATGGCTTCAGTCACCATCTGCAGAGATTTTGGAGCCCAAGAAAATAAAGTCTGTCACTGATTTCATTGTTTCCCCATCTGTTTGCCATCAAGTGATGGGACCAGATGCCATGATCTTAGTTTTTTGAATGTTGAGTTTTAAGCCAGCGTTTTCACTCTCCTCTTTCACATCCATCAAGAGGCTTTTTATTTATTTATTTATTTTCTTTATATTATCTTGTTGATTTTGCCATACATTGACATGAATCTGCCATGGGTATATATACATTCCCCTTCCAGAACCCCTCTCCCACCTCCCTCCCAATTCCATCTCTCTGGGTCATCCCGGTGCACCAGCCCTGAGCACCCTGTATCAAGCATCACACCTGGGCTGGTGATTGATTTCACATATGATAATTTACATTTTTCAATACTGTTCTCCCATATCATCCCACCCTTTCCCTCTCCCATAGAGTCCAAAGGACTGTTCTATACATCTGTGTCTCTTTTGCTGTCTCGCATACAGGGTTATCATTACCATCTTTCTAAATTCCATCTATATTTGTTAGTATACTGTATTATTTTTTTTTCCTTCTGGCTTACTTCACTCTGGATAATAGGCTCCAATTTCATCCACCTTAGTAGAACTGATTCACATGTATTCTTTTTAATGGCTCAGTAATATTCCATTATGTATATGTACCACAGCTTTCTTATCCATTCATCTGTTGATGGACATCTAGGTTGCTTCCATGTCCTGGCTATTGTAAAGAATGCGGCGATGAACATTGGGGTACATGTGTCTCTTTCAATTCTGGTTTTCTTGGTGTGTATGCCCAGCAGTGGGATTGCTGGGTCATCTCTGCTTTTTAATATTCTGTCTAGGTTTGTCATGGCTTTTCTTCCAAGGAGAAAACGTCTTTTAATTTCATGACTACAGTCACCATCTGCAGTGACTAGGAGCTGAAGAAAATAAAGTCACTCACTGTTTCCATAGTTTCCCAATTTGTTTGCCATGAAGTGGTGGGACCAGATGCCATGATCTTTGTTTTTTGAATGTTGAGTTTTAAGGCAGTGCTTTCATTCTCTTCTTGCACTTTCATCAAGAGACTGTTCAGCTCATCTTCACTTTCTGCCGTAAGGGTGGTGTCATCTGTATATCTGAGATTATTGATATTTCTTTCTGCAATCTTGATTTCAGCTTGTGCTTAATCTAGTGTGGTATACTTGAAACTAATACAGTACTATATTTCACCTATACTCCAATAAAAAATAAAGAATATAGTTCTCAGAAATAGATCCAAACAAGTGTAATCAACTTATTTTTTCAGAGAATCAAATACAACTCAATAAAGGATAATCCTCCTAGTCTATGACATGGAAACAATTAGTAATACTTTGCAAATAAAAATGGACTTATACCTTACACATTATATAAATGATTCAAAATTACTTGTAGATCAAAATGAAAAGCATAATGCTATTAAATTTCTAGAAGATCACTTAGGAAAAAATTTTCATGACCTTAGGTTTGGTGTTAAATTTTTAATTTGCTGTTGTTTAATCACTAAGTCATGTCTGACTCTTGTGACACCGTGGACTGTAGCCTGCCAGGCTCTTCTATCCCTGGGATTTCCCAGGCAAGAATACTGTAGTGAGTTGCCAGCATAACACCAAAAGAAATGAAAGAAAAAAAATAGATTTCATTAAAATTAAGATTACAAATTTAAACAGCAATGGTTTTTCCAAAGTCACACTTTACAATGGCTAAAATTTAAACAAAGCAGACAGAATTAAAAGAAAAAAAAAAACCCTGACAATATGTTATGATGATGTGGAGCATCAGGAACTCTCATAGTCATTGGTGGAAATAAAAATTGATATAGCCACTTTGCTTTGCAGTTTAGCAGCTTCTTGCAAGATTAAATATCACCTTATCATATGATCCAGCAATGGCACTCCTAGAAATTTACACACTAAATTGAAAAGTTATGCCCACAAAATGTCTGCACATAAATGTTTGTTGTAGATTTACTCATAACCACCAAAAATGGAAGCAATGAAGTTATTCTTTCACAGGGAATAACCTGTGAAATAACTTCATTTTATCCTTGCAATGGAATACCATCCAGTGATAGAATGAAATGTGCTATAAGGCCATGAAAATACATAAATACATCTTAAATTTTTATTAATAAATGAAAAAAGCTAGTCTCATAAAGTACCATAAAATATGATTTCAATTATATTTTATTCTGTTAAAGACAAAACAATACTAAGGGCAACTGGATGAATGATTGCCAGTTGACTGGATGGAGTTCATAGGTGAAGCATAAAATATTATTTTAGGACAGTGAAGCTATTCTATATAACACCATAATTATGAATATAGGACTAAGTATTTTTCATAACTTGCACAACTTTACAGAGCAAAGGGTAAATTTATTATATACATATATTTAAAAAGGAAAAATTTATGAAATCATGAGTTTCCTAGGTAGAGTCCATAATATAACAAAAATATAAAGGTAGTACAAAGGTAGTATATTCATATGAAACAACATCACCAAAAGGAGTGGGGAATAAAGGACTAACCTAAGTCGTTTTGAAAATAACCTCATTCTATAAGACTAAAGGCAATAACCCTGTAACTTACACTCTTGTTGATAAAGTATCACATGAAGGTATAGAGAGTAGGTTTGAAAGTTGCTGAGAGAATGGATTTTTAGGAAGTTCTCACCACACACACACTCGTGCGCCTTGTAACTATGTGAGGTGATAAATTTCTTAAATAACTTTATTCTGATAATCATATTGCAATATATACATATAAAAATTATTAAGGATTCCTTGAACATATATAATTCTGTATGTTGATTATATCATAAAGCTTAAAAATATATAAAATAATTTATAACTTCATGTCCACTTAACATGTATATTCTTTTCAGTAGTATATACTGCAGTTCTACATGATCTGCTGTTGCTTGAATCTGTGGATGTGGACCCTACATACAGAAGGCCAACTTGGTGAAGTTATATACAAATTTTTGACTGAACAGAAGGTTGGCACTTTTAATTTCTGTGCTATTTAAGCATCAAATATATACTGTAATGAAACAATTGAGTAAATAAAAATCAGTATCTTGGATCCAGATTTCTCATTGATGTCAAGGAAATTTCAAGCCAAGTAATTAGTATTAATGATAGGATTTCCCTGATAGCTCAGTTGGTAAAGAATCCACGTGCAATGCAGGAGACCCCCTGTTTGATTCCTGAGTCGGAAGGATCCACTGGAGAAGGGATAGGCTACCCATTCCAGTATTCTTGGGCCTCCTTTGTGGCTCAGCTGATAAAGAATCTGCCTGCAATGAGGGAGACATGGGTTCGATCTCTGTGTTGGGAAGATCCCCTCTAGAAGGGAAAGGCTACCTACTCCAGTATTCTGGTCTAGAGAAGTCCATGGACTGTATAGGTCATGGGGTCTCAAAGAGTTGGACGGGACTGAATGACTTTCACTTTCATATTATTAGTATGTATTCTTGATTAATGGGAAGAGAATGGCAATTATTTTGTGATCTGCTTCCAAAAACACATGAATTCAGGGTAATCATGAGGAAAACAGCAAACAAATTCCAATGCCTGACAATTTATAAAATATTCTATCAGAATTCAAAGTCATCAGAATACAAGCATACTTTGAAGATAATGCAGATTTAGTTCAAGAATGCCACAACAAAGTGAATATCTAAATAAAGCGAATCACACAATTTATTGGTTTCCCAGAGCGTATAAAAGTTATGTTTATACTATATTATAGTCTATTAGTGTGCAATAGCATTAGCCTAAAAAAACAATGTACATACCCTAATTGCTGTTCAGTCACTAAGTCTAGTCCAACTGTTTGCAACCCCATGGACTACAGGATGCCAGGCTTCCCTATCCTTCACTAACTCCCAGAGCTTGCTCAAATTCATTCATTGAGATGGTGATGCCATCCAACCATCTCATCCTCTGTCACACCCTTCTCCCTCCTTCAATCTTTCCCAGCATCATGGTCTTTCCTAATGAGTCAGTTCTTCGCATCAAGTGGCCAAAGTATTAGAGCTTCAGCTTCAGCATCAATCCTTCCAATGAATATTCAGGACTGATTTCCTTTAGGATTGACTAGTTTGATCTTCTTGTTGTCCAAGGGACATTCAAGAGTCTTCTCCAGCACCACAATTTGAAAGCATCATTTCTTTAGCACTCAGTCTTCTCTATGGTCCAACCTCACATCCATACATGACTACTGGAAAAACCATAACCTTGACTATACGGACCTTTGACAGAAAAATGTCTCTGATTTTTTTTAAATTATTTAATACACGTCTAGACTTGTCATATATTTTCTTCCAAGGAGCAAGTGTCTTTTAATTTGTGCCTTCAGTCATTGTCTGCAGTGATTTTGGAGCCTGAGAAAATAATCTATTTCTCATGAAATGATGGGACCAGATGCCATGATCTTAGCTTTTTGAATGTTAAGTTTTAAGCCAGATTTCACTCTCCTCTTTTACCTTCATCAAGAGGCTCTTTAGTGCCTCTTCACTTTCTGCCATTAGGGTGTTGTCATCTGCTAATCTGAGATTGTTGATATTTCTCTCAGCAATACTGATTCTGGGATATGATTCATCTAGCCCAGCATTCTGCATAATGTACTCTGTAATGACATTAAATAAGCAGGTTGGCAATACACAGCCTTGACATACTCCTTTCTCAGTTTTGAAACAGTCCATTTCTCTATTTATGGTTCTAACTGTTGATTCTTTACCTGAATACAGGTTTCTCAGGAAGCAAGTGAGGTGGTCTGGTATTCACATCTCTTTAAGAATTTTCCAGTTTGCTGTGATCCACACAGTCAAAGGCTTTAGTATAGTCAATGAAGCAGAAGTAGATTTTTTAGGGGAGGTGGGGGGAATTCTCTTGCCTTTTCTGTGATCCAACAGATGTTTTCAATTTGATCTCTGGTTCCTCTAACTTTTGTAAATCCAGCTTCTACATCAGGAAGTTCTCAGGTCACATACTGCTGAAGCCTAGCTTGAAGAATTTTGAGCATTATCTTGCTAGCATGTGAAATGAGTACAAATGTGCAGTACTTTGAACATTCTTTGGCATTGCCATTCTTTGGGATTGGAATGAAAACTGACCTTATCCAGTCCTATCACCACTGCTGAGCTTTCCAAATTTGCTGGCATATTGAGTGCAGCATTTTAGCAGCAGCATCTTCAGAATTTGAAGCAGCTCAGTTGGAATTCCATCACCTCCACTAGCTTTGTTTGCAATAATGTTTCCTAAGGCTTACTGGACTTCACACTCCAGGATATCTGAGTCTAAGTGAGTGACCACACCATCCTGGTTATCCATGTAATTAAGACCTTTATTTTTGTAAAAATACTCCACACCTAAAAAATAATAACCATCACTAGACAGCAGTAAATTATACTATTGTTGCTACTGGAAGATTTTGTATAGCTGTTGACAGTTGGTGACTTATCAGGATGGTGGTTATCGAAGGTTGGGTGGCCATGGCAATTTCTTAAAATAAGAGAATAGATGAAGTTTGTTGTATCAATTTACTCTTCCTTTCATGAACAATTTATCTGTAGCATACAGTCCCGTTTAATAGCATTTGACTGACATAACTTTTCAAAATTGTAGTAAAGCCTCTTAAACCCTGCTGCTGGTTTATCAGGTAAGTTAATATAATATTCTAAATTGTTTGCTGACATTTAAACAGTTATCACAAGATTTTCACCAAAATGATTTCTATCTCAAAAACCTTCTTTTTCTGCTCATCCATAAGAAGCAACTCCCCATTTGTTCAAGTTTTATAAGATTACAGCATTTGCATCACATCTTCAGGCTCCACTTCTAATCATAGTTTTCTTGCTATTTCTACCACCTCTGCAGTTACTTCTCCACTTACATCTTAAACTTTCAAAGTCATTCAAGAAAGTGGGAGTCAACATATTCCAAACTCCTGTACATGTTGATATTTTTTTACCTTTACCAATGAATCACCAAAGTTTTTAATGGCATCTAGAATAGTGAATACTTTCCAGAAGGTTTTTTATTTACTTTGTCCAGAATTCACCAAATAAATCACTATCTACAGCATCTATAACTTTAAATGGATTTCTTTCTTTTTTTTAAATTTTCTTTACTTTATTGTGTTGGTTATGCCATGCATTGACATGAATCTGCCATGGGTATACATATGTTCCCCCTCCAGAATCCCCCTCCCTCCTCCCTCCCAATTCCCTCTCCATGGGTCATCCTGGTGCACCAGCCTCTAGCATCAAACCTGGGCTGGGGATTGATTTCACATATGATAATTAACATGTTTCAATGCCATTCTCCCATATCATCCCACCCTTGCCCTCTTCCACAGAGTCCACTAGACTATTCTATACATCTGTGTTTCTTTTGCTGTCTCACATGCAGGGTTCTCGTTACCATCTTTCTAAATTCCATATATATGTGTTAGTATACTGTATTTTCGTTTTTTCTTTCTGGCTTACTTCACTCTGGATAATAGGCTCCAGTTCCGTCCACCTGAGTAGAATTGATTCAAATGAGTTTTTTTTTTTTCAAGGACTGAGTGATATTCCATTGTGTATATGTACCACTGCTTCCTTACCCATTCGTCAGCTGATGGGCATCTAGGTTGCTTCCATGTCCTGGCTATTGTAAACAATGTGGCGATGAACATTGGGGTACACATGTCTCTTTCAATTCTGGTTTCCTCGGTGTGTATGCCCAGCAGTGGGATTGCCGGGTCATATGGCAGTTTTATTTTCAGTTTTTTAAGGAATCTCTACACTGTTCTCCATAGTGGCTGTACTAGTTTGCATTCCCACCAACAGTGTAAGAGGGTTCTCTTTTCTCCACATCCTCTCCAGCATTTATTGCTTGTAGACTTTTGGGTGGCAGCCATTCTGATTGGTGTAAAGTAGTACCTCATTGTAGTTTTGATTTGCATTTCTCTGATAATGAGTGATGTTGAGCATCTTTTCATGTGTTTGTTAGCCATTTGTATGTCTTCTTTGGAGAAATGTCTTTTTAGTTCTCTGGCCCACGTTTTGATTGGGTTGTTAATTTTTCTGGAATTGAGCTGCTGGATTTGCTTGTATATTTTTGAGATTAAATGGATTTCTTAAGTAATGAAACTTTGAAAGTCAAAATCACTGCTTAATCTATGGGCTGCAGAATGGATGTAATGTTAGCAGGCATGAGAACAACATTAATCTTATCCATCTCCATCAGTACTCTTGGGTGCCCAGGAGCATTGCAAATAAGCAGTGATATTTTGAAAGGAAGCTTCATTTTTGATCAGTAGATCTCAACAGAGGGCTTAAAATATTCTGTAAACAAGGTTGTAAACAGATGTGTTGTCATCTAGGCTTTGTTGTTCTATTTAGAGAGCACCATCAGAGTAGATTTAGCATAATTCTTAAGGGTAATAAGATTTTCAAAATGGTAAATGAGATTTGGCTTCAACTTCAAGTCACCACCTGCATTAGTCCCTAACAGGAGAGTTAATCAGTCCTTTGGAGCCAGGCATTGATTTCTCTCTAGCTATAAAAGAACTGAATAACATCTTCTTCTAATAGGAGCTATTTCTTCTATATTGATTATCTTTTTTTTTCTTTCTTTATTTAATTAACTGATATTGGAGTGTAGTTGATTTACAAGGCTGTGTTAGTTTTATGCTGTACAGAAAAGTGAATCAGTTATACATATACATACACATGCACATATATCCACTCTTTTTAAGATTCCTTTCCCATCTAGGTCACCCCAGAGCACTGAATAGAGTTCCCTAGGTTGTATAGGAGGTCCTCATTAATTACCTATTTTATATATAGTAGTGTGTCTTAAATCTTCCATTTAAGCCTATCCCCACTTCCTGCCTTGGTAGTGATAAGTTTGCTTTCTACATCTGTGACTAATCTCTGCCTTGCAAGTAAATTCATCTATATCATTTTTCTACATTCCATGTATAAGCAATATGATAGGTATTTGTCTTTCTGTTTCTAATCTACTTTGCTCTGAGTGGCAATCTTTAGGTCCACCCATGTCACTGCAAATGACACTATTTCATTCCTTTTTACGGCTCATAATAAATCATAGTAATCCGCTGTATATATTACCACCTCTTCTTTATCTGTTCATCTGTGAATGGACATTTAGGGTGTACTCACATCCTTGCTATTGTAAATAATGTTGCACTGAACATTGGGGTGCATTTGTCTTTGAATTATGGCTTCTCAGTGTACATTCGCAGTAATGGCATTTCTGGGTCATATGGTAGCTATAATTTTAGTTTTTGAAAAGGGCATCGATAATGTTCTCCATAGTAGCTAGACTAATTTACATCTCATGAACACTGTAAAATATTAGATGATGATAATCTGACAAGTGCTAGCTGATACCACAATGTATTTTTTATTTTCATTTCCATAATAATTAGAGATATTGAGTTTCTTTTCATTTTCTATTTGTTTTTTGGTCATCTGTATCACTTCTTTGGAGAAATATTTACTTAGATCTGCTCATATTCAATTTTTTTTAATATATTGAGCTACATGAGCTGTTTTGATATTTTAGAGATTGATCCTTTGTTAGTTGCTTTGTTTGATTTTTTTTCCATTCTGAGGGGTTTCTTTTGATTTTTATGGTTTCCTTTGTTGTGCAAAGCTTTTAAGTTTAATTAGGTCCCATTTGTTTATTTTTATTTTCATAGTCTAAGGAGTGTGTCAAACAGGATCTTGCTGTGACTTATGTTAGAGAGTGTTCTGCCAGTGTTTTTCTCTAAAACTTTTGCAGTATCCAGTTTTACATTTAGGTTTTTAATTCATTTTTTAGTTTATTTTTGTGTGTAGTATTAGAAAGTGTCCTAATTTTATTCTTTTACATGTAGCTATCCAGTTTTCCCAGAACCACTTATTGAAGAAAAAATATTTTCTCCATTGTATGTCTTGCTGTCTTTGTTGTATATTTGTTGATCATAGGTGCATGGGTTTATTTCTGCCGTTCTAACCTATTCCATTGAGATATAGCTCTGTTTTTGTGCCAGTACCTTACCACTTTGAAGACTGTAACTTTGTAGTATAGTCTAAAATTAGGTCCTGATTTCTCCAGCTCAGTTTTACTTTCTCAAGATTCCTTGATTATTCAGGCTTTTATGTGTGGGTTTCCATACAAATTTTTTAAATTTCCATTCTCCTTCTGTGACAAATGCCATTGATAATTTCAAAGGGACTACATTGAATCTGTAGATGGATTTGAACAGTATAATCATTTTCACAATATTAATTTTTCCAGTCCAATACAGGGTATATCTCTGTATTTGTTTCATCTTTGATTTCTTTCATTAATAACTTACAGTTTTCTAACTACAGGGATTTTTCTTTCTTGGGAAGATTTATTCTTACATGTTTTATTCTTTTTGATGCAATGATAATGGGATTATTTCCTTCATTTATCTATCAGAATTTTCATTGTTAGTGTAGAGGAATACAAGAGATTTCTGTGCGTTAATGTTTTGACCTGCAATTTTATCAGATTCATTGATGAGCTCTAGTAGTTTTCTGGTAGTATCTTTATCATTTTCTATGTATAGTGTCATGTCATCTGCAAAAAGTGACAGTTTTTCTTACCAATTTGGACTCCATTTTCTTCTCTGATTGTGATGGCTGGGACTTCCAAAACTATACTAAATAAAAGTGGTGAATATAGGCAATAACATTGTAATAAATTTGTATGTTGACAGGTAGTAGCTAGAACTTATACTAGTGATCATTTTGCAATGTATAAAAATATCAAATTATCAAGTTGTATTTCTGAAAATAACATAATATTGTAAATCAAACATCAATAAAAAAAGAAACATTATATATATATATATTTAAGCAGCAAGAGTGAACAGCCTATTCTTGCTTCTAATCTTGGAAGAAGTGATTTCAGTTTTCTATCACTGAGTATAATAGTAGCTATAAGTTTGTTATATATGACCTATATTATGTAGAGAAATTCCTTCTAAGCACACATTCTTGAGAGATTTTATAAAAAAAATTGGTGTTGAATTTTTTCAAAAGCATTTTTGCATCTATTGAAATGAAAATATTCTAGAATACTTTTAAGGTTGTGTATCACATTGATTACTTTGTATATATTGAAGACTCCTTGCACGTACATGAGTCTTTTAACATGTTGTTGGATTCTGTTGAGCTACCAGATGTCTGTTTTTTTTTTTTTTTTTACAGTTTTATTTTTTTTGTTCTGTAATTGATTTTTACTCTCATAACTTCACAGTCATGAAAGATACTTGATATAATTTCGTTTAATTTATTGAGGCTTTCTTTTTTACCCAAGATTATGAACTACACTGAATAATGTTCTTTGTGCATTTGAGAAGAAAGTGTATTATGCTACATTCAGAATGAATGCACTCTAAGTTTCAGTTAAACCTATTTTGTCTAATATATTATTTTAGGCTTGGGCTTCCTTGTTAACTTTCTCTCTGGATTATCTCTCCATTGGTGCAAGTCCCCACCGCTATTGTGTGGCTGTTAATTTCCCCTTTCATGGCTGTAGCATTTGTCTTATAATTGAGATGATTCTTTGTGGGGTATATATATGCATGAAATATCAAAAGAATTACTGAAATATGACACAAACACATGAAGTGAGTAAATACTTTTGGAAAATGGTGCCAATAGTTTTGTTTGATGAAGGGTTGCACGAACTTCAATTTGTAAAATATAAAAGGACCACAGTATCTGTGAAGTACAATAAAGTGAAGTGCAATAGAACAAGATACACTTATAAAAGTTTGAAAAATTGTCACAACCAAAAAGAGAATAAAGTGACATGATTACTAAATATATTAAGGATGAGGATATGAAACAAAATGGTATTCATTTTAAAAATTATTTAATAATAATAATATTATTTAATAATAACAATGTATCAATATGTGTTCATTAATTTTGATAAGTGTACCATTCAAATTTAAGATGTTAATAAATGATGAGTACAAGTATAGTCTCCATACTATTTTTCTTCAGCGTTTTCAGTTCAGTGCTGTTCAGTCATTCAGTCATGACCAGCTCTTTAGGACCCCATGGACTGCAACACATCAGGCTTTGCTGTCCATCACCAACTCCCAGAGTTTACTTAAAGTCACGTCCATTGAGTCAGTGATGCCACCCAACCACCTCATCCTCTGTCATCTTCTTCTCCTTTGTCTCCTCTGTCTTAACAGTTTTATTGATAGACAATTCATATTCCATACAATTCATCAACAGAAAGCATACAATTTATCAATATTAGTATTTCACAGGTGTGTGCAACCATAGCCACACTCAATTTTAGAGCACTCACATCACCTCAGGAAAAAAAACTGTACTCTTAATCTTCACCCACGATTCTTCTATTCCACCTCCCCAGTCACCAGTTTACTTTCTTTAGCTATACTTTCTTTATAGCTCTTTTTATATATACTTTCTTTAGCTCTATAAATTAAAAGATGCTTGCTCCTTGGAAGAAATGTTATGACAAATGTAGACAGCATATTAAAAAGAAGAGAAACACCCTTGCCAACAAAGGTCCATATAATCAAAGCTATGGGGTTTTTTTGTTTGTTTTTTTTGTTTTTGTTTTTTTTTTTCCAGTAGTCATGACTGTATTTGAGAATTGTACCATAGAGAAGGCTGAGTGCCCAAGAATTCGTGCTTTAGAAGTGTGGTGCTAGAGAAGGCTCTTGAGAGTCCCTTGGACTGCAAGGAGATCAAACTAGGCAGGTAGTTTGGCCACCTGAAGGGAAGAGCCAACTCATTGGAAAAGACCTTGATGCTGTGAATGATTGAGGGCAGAAGCAGAAGAGGGTACCAGAAGATGGGATAGTTGTATAGCATCACCTACTCAAGGAACATGAGTATGAGCAAACTCTGGGAGATAGTGAAGGACAGAGTATCTTCACATACTGCAGTCCATAGGGTGGCAAAGAGTCGGACACAAGTTAGTGACTGAACAACAAAATACATTTCCTACTGTAAATAACTTATTTGAATGAAATATTGTCTTTGTGACTGGTTCCTTTCATTTGTAATAATGTTCTAAAAGTTCATCTGTGTTGTAGCTTGTGTCAATACTGCTTTATTTTTCATAGATGAAAAATTTCTCTTATAAATATATAGACATTTTCATCCATTCATAAGTTGGAGGATATTCTTTTATCAGTTGAAGGCTTGTTTCCAATAGGCAAACAGTAAAATTGTATGTTTCCAATAGGCAAAATGATGTTGCTATTATGAATGATGTTGCTACAAACATTTGCCTGCTGCTTTTTGTGCAGAAGTAATTTTCAACATTTCTAGTTTATTTTTCCTTTCAGTCTTCTTCTTGTTCCTCTTTTTTAATTTTTTAAAGTTTTCATTTCACATCAGGTACATCCAATTAACAATGTTGTGATAGTTTCGAGTGAAGGTTGAAGTTCCTTTTTTGATAACTAATTACTGCATAAGCAGTATATTTTTATTATTCAAGTGAGTTATATATTAATAGATCACCATGACTAAGTCTTAAGCATTTTTATACTTTGGGCAATGTTTGGAATTATTCATTCAAATTACAGCATATGTAACTTTTGTATTGTCATAAATATGAAATGTGACACATAATTGTACCTCTCTGTTAGTAAGAACTGAGAAACCCCAGAGATACTTGATTGACTAGATATCTGTACCCAAATAAAATTCATAAATTTTATGCAGAGCTTTTAGATGTACCTGTCATATCTATGTCCTTCTATTTTTCTTCTCATTAAAAGTATTTGAAATGAAGACATCGTGCGATGTGATTCATATCCCCATTAGAAATGTTAGTTTCCTTCTTTATGATTCTGTGACATATGTACCATAAAGCTTAGAACAATTATGATAAAAATGCAAGTGTTACTCTTTCCCTCTTGTTTTTCTTTAATAATGTTACTAAAACATAATAATGCCTAGTAGCCAAACAGATTCCATTTAAGCCCATAGCAGTTCTCAGAGTCTTATAAACAACAACATACATTATAAATTCAACAAATATTCTGGTTAACCTTGCTGCCTAAACTCCTGATACAAAGATATCTAAACACTTGTAACAAGTAGATGGTTTACCACCCTGTAGACTACAAAATTTCCAAATACTTGGACATAAACTAAAAGGTATAATATTTTTACTTTTCCTCACTTTTACTAGTCATTTTATATAATTTTCAAATACCTGAGAAGTTAGTATTACCTTTATTATTAAATTCCCATACTGCCTCAATCAGTTTAGTTGAAGAAGTACGCAATTACAAATATAATAACAAATTAAAAACCAGTTTTTCTTTTTTGAATAAAAAAAAAAAACAGTTGCCACTTTTGTGTAAGTATCCAGTAACTATGAAACTATGACACTTGTGTGTGTCAAAGCACAGTAAAGAATCCTTGCATCCCTGGGATAAAGCCTACTTGGTCATGACGTAAACAAGTGGTGTTGGGAAAACTGGACAGCCACTTATAAAAGAATGAAACTAGAACACTTTCTAACACCATACACAAAAATAAACTCAAAATGGATCAAAAATCTAAACATAAGACCAGAAACTATAAAACTCCTAGAGGAAAACATAGGCATAACACTCTCCGACATAAACCAAAGCAGGATCCTCTATGACTCACCTCCCAGAATATTGGCAATAAAAGCAAAAATAAACAAATGGGACCTAATTAAAATTAAAAGCTTCTGCACAACAAAGGAAACTAAAAACAAGGTGAAAAGGCAGCCTTCAGAATGGGAGAAAATAATAGCAAACGAAGCAACGGACAAATAATTAATCTCAAAAATATACAAGCAGCTCCTGCAGCTCAATTCTAGAAAAATAAACGACCCAATCAAAAAGTGGGCCAAAGAACTAAACAGACATTTCTCCAAAAACAACATACAAATGGCTAACAAACACATGAAAAGATGCTCAACGTCACTCATTATCAGAGAAATGCAAATCGAAACCACAGTGAGGTACCACTAAACACCAGTCAGAATGGCTGCCATCCAAAAGTCTACAAGCAATAAATGCTGGAGAGGATGTGGAGAAAAGGGAACCCTCTTACACTGTTGGTGAGAATGCAAACTAGTACAGCCACTATAGAGAACAGTGTGGAGATTCCTTAAAAAACTGGAAATAGAAATGTCGTAAGACTCAGAAATCCCACTGCTGGGCATACACACCACGAAAACCAGAATTGAAAGAGACACATGTACCCCAGTGTTCATCACTGCACTGTTTATAATAGCCAGGACATGGAAGCAGCCTAGATGTCCATCAACAGACAAATGGATAAGGAAGCAGTGGTACATATACACAATGGAATATTACTCAGCCATTAAAAATAATACATTTGAATTAGTTCTACTGAGGTAGACGAAACTGGAGCCTATTATCCAGAGTGAAGTAAGCCAGAAGGAAAAACAACAATACACTATACTAACGCATATATATGGAATTTAGAAAGATGGTAACAATAACCCTGTATGTGAGACAGTAAAAGAGACGCAGATGTATAGAACAGTCTTTTGGACTCTATGGGAGAGGGCAAGGGTGGGATGATATGGGAGAATGGGATTGAAACATGTAAATTATCATATGTGAAATCAATCGCCAGCCCAGGTCTGATGCTTGATTCAGGGTGCTCAGGGCTGGTGCATCGGGATGTCCCAGAGGGATGGAATCGGGAGGGAGGTGGGAGTGGGGTTGTGGAAGGGGAACACATGTATACCCATGGAGGATTCATGTCAATGTATGGCAAAACCAACATGATAATATAAAGAAAATAAATAAAATAGCAACAACAAAAACAAACAAAGCCCAATAAAATTTTGAATTGAAGATTGTTATATTATAATTTAGACCAAAGAAAGCTTGATTTAAAATGAGCTAAAATGCCTCTTTCAGTCATAGCCACAACTGCTACATAGTTTTTGCTTCTTAATGGTAAATATACACTTGAGATAAGAATATTCTCTATCACTTTTTAACTGGATATGATTCGTATTAACTTTGTGGGGAAAGAAAAGCAAAGCTCTGTTGCTTGGTGTCTTCCACTCTTCAGTCTCAGGCTCTCCTTTCCCTTTTCTTGCACTGCTCATGAATTCTCAGCTAGCTGCTTTAATTCACTAATCCATCCATTCAATTATTGATAGCGTACATGAAACATCTGCTATGCAGTAGACACTGAGTTTTATTAAACTACTCTTACTAATTAATTAAATGAAGGCTCATAATATGGACTAATGTCCTTGATGCTCCCTAGAAAGTTCTCTTCTTAACTCATTATTTTACCATCTTAAGGATAACAAAAATGAGGAAAATAAAGTATAAAATATTTTCATGAATTATGTAATTAATAGAGAGCTACAAGATCAAATATGCAAAAGAATAAAAAGCATGTGTGATGTTCCCACAAATAAAAGTAGTAATATTCATTTGCTATGAAGAAACTAATTTTATTTATTACATTAACTGAACTCAATTTCATTATATGATACTGAAATGATATTTCAGTTGTTTATCCCTTCCTACCAATAGCACTTCTTTCTCTCACCTTTCCTACTCTTTGTAAGGATCTATTATTTAGTTATTTATGGTGGAAATTTCTATTATCCTTTTCTTTTCTTCTCTTATCTCTTCATTAATCAAGTCAATTTTCACATTTTAAAGAAATAATCTAAACCACCAACATATATAGTATAATTCTCTTTTGGAAAAAATATACTTTAGTATTTGGAAACACAAGCATGTATATTTTTACTCAAGTAGAGATAACAGAGTTCAAAAATATACATCAGGTGGTTAAAATTCGATTACCTACAGGACATAATAGAAAGTGCTTTTGTATTTATGTGTATGTTTTGAAGAAAGAGTAACAGAGAAGATTAACTTTAAACTTTACATTTTGTATTGTGTTGTATTTCAGTTGTTAAAATACACATTAGTTCTATAATTTGAAAATCAAAAATTTCTGAAGAATAAATTCTTCTCTGTATTCCTTTTAAAATTTATTTTCATTCAAGAAAACACTATCTTAACCCAGCCTGAATTTACCTTATTCCTGAAATGATAGTTTTTCTTCCATGATTTTACATCTTCTCATTTCACTCCATCATATATATATTTCTTAGATTTATCTTCATATAATTAAAAAATCTATTATATATCTTTAGAGGCTACAAGGTTGTTAACAAACACCTATATCACATCTATAATGTTCAAAATGAGGCTGTTTTTAATAAACTATTTACCACTTTTCTATCCTTTATAGAAATACCTCCTATGTTATTCACAATGATAGTTATCACAGATGTAGACATTTATAATTATCAAAGCAGACATAAGCCACCTGAAATTAAAACAAAACTGCATATTAATCATAAAAAGTTATGTATTTTTTATGTAGTGAATCCTTCTGAACTTGAATTTTTAAAAGCAGCTGTAAATTTTGCCAGTACAATACAAGCTGATTTTACATATATGAACTCATTTTATGCTGGCTCTGTTTGTGTTGAAAGGGAAAGTCGCTCAGTCGTGTCTGACTCTTTGCGACCCCATGAACTGTATAGCCCATGGAATTCTCCAGGCCAGATTACTGGAGTGGGCAGCATTTTCCTTCTGCAAGGGATCTCCCCAACCCAGGGATAAATGTCTCCCACATTGCAGGTGGATTCTTTACCAGCTGAGGACAATTGAAGTTCAAGAATACTGGAGCAGGTAGCCTATCCCTTCTCTAGTGGATCTTCCCGACCCAGGGGTTGAACCGAGGTCTCCTGGTGGATTCGTTATCAACTGAGCTATCAGAGAAGTGGCTATTAGTGTGTTAGTCAGGTCTTATTGTATTTCTTTTATAGCTAAGGAATCTAAGGTTCACAAACATTAGTCAATTTAATCAGAACATACAGAACTGTCACTTGAACTTCAGTTTTCTAACTATAAAATGTTCATTATTCTTCCATTAAACATACTTCATCTCATCATTCTCTGTTCTTTCAACCTGACTGCAAATTCATGAATAAATAAAACAACTGATTTTATTCATCTTTATGTCTTCAAAAGTAAGTGAGAAGATACTTTGAAACAAAATTTTGACAAATATTTTGCAATTAAATAATTTTAATTTTCCTCAAACTATATTCTTTTTTAAATTTATTTTTAATTGAAGAATAATTGCTTTACAGAATCTTGTTGTTTTCTGTCAAACCTAAACATGAATCAGCCAGAGGTATACATATATCCCCTCCCTTTTGAACCTCCCTCCCATCTCCTTCCCTGGAGGTAGATAAGAGCTCCTGTTTCAGTTTCCTGAGCCATACAGAAAATTCCTGTTGGCTATACACTTTACATATGGTAATTTAAGTTTCCATGTTACTCTCTCCATAAATCTCACCCTCTCCTCCCCTCTCCTCATGTCCATAAGTCTATTCTCTAAGTCTGTTTCTCCACTGTTGCCCTGAAAAAATTCTTCGGTACCATTTGTCTAGATTCCATTTATATGCATTAGAATACAGTATTTATCTTTCTCTTTCTGACTCACTTCACTCTGTATAATAGGCTGTATGTTCATCTACCTCATTAGAACTGACTCAAATGCATTCCTTTATATGACTGAGTAGTAATCCATTGTGCGTATGCACCACAACTTCTTTATCCATTCATCTGTTTATGGACATCTAGTTTGCTTCCATGTTCTAGCTATTGTAAATAGGGTTGCTATGAATAGTGGGATACATGTGTCTTTTTCAATTTTGGTTTCCTCAGGGTATATGCCTAGGAGTGGGATTGCTGGGTCACATGGTGGTTTTAGGCTTAGTTTTTTAAAGAATCTGCATACTGTCGTCCATAGTGGCTGTATCAATTTACATTCCAACCAACAGTGCAAGAGTCTTCCCTTTTCTCCACACCCTCTCCAGCATTTGTTTGTAGACTTCTTGATGATGGTCATACTGTCAGGTGTGAGGTGATATCTCATTGTACTTTTATTTGCATTTCTTTAATAATGAGCAATGTCGAGCATCTTTTCATGAGCTTGTTAGCCATCTGTATGCCTATAGAGAAATGTCTGTTTAGGTCTTTTCCCCACTTTTTGTTCGGATTGTTGGTTTATCTGGCATTGAGTTGTATGAGCTGCTTGTATATTTTGGAAATTAATCCTTTGTCAGTTGTTTCATTTGTTATTATTTTCTCCCATTCTGAGGATTGTCTTTTCACCTTGTTTATAGATTCCTTTGCTGTGCAAGAGCTTTTAAGTTTAATCAGGTTCCACTTGCTTAATTTGTTTTTATTTCCATTACTCCAAGAGGTGGGTCATAGAGGATCTTGCTTTGATTTGTCTCATAGAATGTTCTGCCTATGTTTTCCCCTAAGAGTTTTATCGTTTCTTTTTCTTAAATTTAGGTCTTTAATCCATTTTGAGTTATCTTTGTGTATGGTGATAGGAATTTTCATTCTCTTACATGTAGCTGTCCAATTCTTCCAGCATCATTTAGCAAAGAGGCTGTCTTTGCCCCACTGTATATTCTTGCCTTCTTTGTCAAAAATAAGATGCTCATAGGTGCATGAGTTTATTTCTGGGTTTTCTATCTTGTTCCACTTGTCAGTATTTCTGATTTGGGGCCAGTACCACCCTGTCTTGATGACTGTAGCTTTGTCATATATTCTTAAGTTAGGAAGATTGATTCCTCAAGCTCCACTCTTCTTTCTCAAGACTATTTTGGCTATTTGGGGTCTTTTCTGTTTCCATATGAATTGTGAAAATTTTGGTTCTAGTTCTGTGAATAAGGCCATTGGTAATTTGATAGGGATATCATTGAATATGTAGATTGTATTTGGCAATATAGTCATTTTCACAATGATGATTCTTCCTACCCAGGAACATGGAATATCTCTCTATATGTTTATGTCATCTTTGATTTCTTTCATCAGTGTCTTATAATTGTCTGTGTACAGTTCTTTTGTCTCCTTAGTTAAGTTTATTCCTAAATATTTAATTAATTTTGTTGCAGTGGTGAATGGGATTGATTTTATAATTTCTTTCTGATTTTTTTTATTGTTAGTATATAGAAAAGCAAATGATTTCTGTGTATTGATTTTGTATCCTGTAACGTTGCTAATTTGGCTAATTAGCTCTATTAATATTCTGATACTCTCTTTAGGATTTTCTGTGTACAGTGTCATGTCATCCACAAACAATGAGAGCTTTACTTCTGGATAGAGTTTCTGCTGAAAGATCAGCTGTTAAAACTATGGGATTTTCCTTGCACGTTACTTGCTGCTTTTCCATTGCTGTTTTAAATATTCTTTCATTGTGTTTAATCTTTATTCATTTGATTAGCATATGTCTTGGTGTACTTCTCCTTGGGTTTATCCTGTATGGGAATCTTTGCATCTCATGGACTTGATTGACAATTTCCTTTTCCATGTTGGGGAAGTTTTAAACTATAATCTTTTCAAAGGTTTTCTTTTACCCTTTCTCTTTCTTTTCTTCTTCTGGAACCCCTATAATTCAAATGTTGTTGCATTAGATATTGTCCCAGAGGTCTGTAAGAATATCCTCAGTTCTTTTAAATTTTTTTACTTCATTCTGCTCTTCAGAAGTTAGCCCCACCATTTTATCTTTCAGCTCACTAATTTGTTCTTCTTCATATATTCTGCTATTGATTCCTGATAGAGTATTTTTAGTTTCAATAATTGTGTTGTTTGTCTCTGTATGTATGTCATCTTTAATTCTTCTAGGTCTTTGGTATTTAATTATTTCATTTTCTCCATTTTGTTTAGGTTTTTGATCATCTTTACATCATTACTCTGAATTCCTTTTTTCAGGGAGTTTGCCTGTGTCCTCTTCATTTGTGTGTCTGTGTGTGTATGTGTGTGTGTGTGTGTGTGTGTGTGACTTTTGTGTTTCTAGTTTGTTCCTTCATTTGTGTAGTATTTGTCTGCCTTTTTTTTTTTAACTTATTGTGTTTGAGGCCTCTTTTTCCCATGCTTCAAGGTTGAATTCTTTCTTCCTCTTGGTTCCTGCCCTCCTAAGGTTGGCCCAGTGGATTGCGTAAGCTTCCTATAGAGTGATAATTGTGCTGAGTTTTTGTTTGTTTGTTTTTCCTCTGATGGGCAAGGCTGAGTGAGGTGGTCATCCTGTCTGCTGATGATTGGATTTGTATTTTTGTTGTTTAGATGAGGCATCCTGCACAGGGTGCTACTGGTGTTTGGGAGATGCGGGGTCTTGTGTTTAAGTGGTTTCCTTTGTGTGAGTTCTCACTGTTTGATACTCTCTAGAGTTAGTTCTCTGGAAGTCTAGGGTCTTGGAGTCAGTGCCCCCACTCCAAAGGCTCAGGGCTTGATTTCTGGCCAAGAACAAAGATTCCACAAGTGAAATCTTAATACTTACAGCATTAAGTAAGATTAAAACAAATATCCAAAACTTAGAAACCAAAGAGGAACACTGGAGAAATAGCAGTTACAAAATCAGACAAATAATAATTAAAATAATGGCATATACACATATACATATGCACCCATAAGAAAAATCAAAACAGTCCAATAAAAATAAAGTAGTGTAGATTGACCCAGTGATTAAAGGAAACCAAAATTTCTATCTACCAGTTAAGAACAAAACTAACTAAAGCACAAACTGGGAAACAAAAGTAAAACAAGATGCTAAGTGGGGAATAAAGCAAAAAAAACAAAACTAACAAATATGTTGAGAGGAAAGGAAAGAAAGTATAGATATACAAAGTTAAATAGAAGTAGATAAAGAAGACATGTATTTTAAAGATTGACTGCAAGGAAAAAATTACAGTAGGAAAAGCAAATGAAGAAATAAGTGTAGAAAAAAATAATAATAGGTTTAAAATTAAAATTTAGAGAAAAAAAAAAGAGAAAAAGAAAAAAAGGGAGGAAGAATTAAAAAAAAAAAAAAAAAGCTCCACAGAACTGCAAAAGCCCCACGGAGAGGAAGAGGTTTATAGCAACAATAAAATGTGTAACTAAAAAAAAAGAAAAAAAGTTCAAAAGCTTCATTAGATTTCATCATGTCAATAAAATTGACAACTACAACAAAAGAGGGAGAAAAAATGAAAAAGAAAAAAGTAAACCCAAAAGAATATACAGAGCAATTCAAAACATGAAAATAATAAAAGTTTTTCTTGAGTCACTGCTGTCAGAGTCCTTTTGCTCACTGGAGTCACAGTCCACCTCACCTCCCTAGGACGCCCTCCAGCACTGTGCTCGTCTCTGGACCTGCTGTGAAGGCAGTTCAGTTTCTCATCTGGTCCTAGTCCTGTGTGTTCTTGCCTCCAATGTCCTCAGCTATGAGAACTAGTGTGTTTTCTTTTGTGGGAGCTCTCAATGTCCATTTATATATTCCAGAATACACAGAGTCTGCCTAGTTGATCGTGTGAATTTTATCCACAGCCTGTAAAGCTGGTGGGAAAGTTTTGGGTCTTCTTCCTTAGCCACACTGCCCTGGGTTTCATCTGTGGTTTTATTTCCACCTCTACCTGTGGGTTGTCCACTAGGGTTTGCTCCTGAGGCTGCCCTGGATTCCTTTGGTTTCCCCTGCGAGGGCCAGGTGTGGAGGTGGTGCAGCTGTTTGGGTTGTAGGGATTCTGGCAGTACCAGGTACTGCAGGGAGTTGGCAGGTAGGGCAGTGGGAAATATAGTCCTCTAGAAGGGCATGGCAACCAGTATTGGCCAAATGCTCCAGTATTCTTGCCTGGAGAGCCCTCCTCATAGGAAGCCTGGCAGGCCACAATCCACAGGGTTGCAAAGAGTTGGACACAACTGAAGCAACCCTGCGTGCATAGACACAAAGCTTTTTTTTTTTTTTTCTTTTTTTCCCTGTGGCAGTTCTGCCCCAGTGAGTGTTGAGTGTGAAGGTGGTGCAGCTGCTTGGCTTGCAGGGACCCTGGTGGCACCAAGTGTTCAGGGACACAAACTGCCTCCACAGCAGGAGTTATGGTCCTATCAGGGTCTTTTCAAGCCTCTTATAGCCGGTGATCAGAAAGCCTCTTTGGCCAGTCTTTCTCTGTAGCTCTGCCCATTCAGGAACTTAGAGGGCTCCCTTCTCTGGGGTCCTTCTCTGTTGGTCAGCATGTCAGGTACATAGAGGAGGCCCCTGGCTGGGGTCCTACTCTGTAGATCAGCACATTAGGCACTTAAAGTGGCACCCTGGGTGGGGTCCTAGTCTATAGTTCAGTGCGTCAGACATTTGATGGGCCAGTCTCTCTGTCGTTCAGCTGCCAAAGCTGGCTTGTGGAGACAGAGGCAATGATATGGCTCCATCCCCTACGTGTGGCTCAACAGTGTCGCCTTGCTTCCATGGCTGCCTGGTTTTCCTCCACAGGCATTTCTCACCACAGTCTTCTCCCTCACATACCCTAGATACACCCATCTGCAGTCAACAGCAGCCCCCACCCTAGGATTGCTCCACAGTCTCTAAATATCAGCTCCCAGACCTTGTACTTTCTAGGGCACCTGCATCCCTGTCCAGGGTATGTATAGCTGTGGCAAGGATTGTCTGATTCTTATTCCATTTAGGCTGCCATAGATCAGCTGTTTCACTCTTAGCCTTAAATGTTTTTCCTCTGACTCAGACAATTGCCCTGATGTGGGGATCGGACCTCTGCTTCAACTCCCCCACCCACTGAGGGCAGGTCCACTCCTACTAACACTCCTGGTTTTCCCCCATGTTTCTTCATTCTACTGAGTTTTGTGTGATTTGATATATTCTTTTCCACTGGCCAGGTACTCCTGTCCACTCTCAGCTGGTGTTCTGCAAGCACTTCTGTGTCTCAAGTGGAGGACACGTGAAGAGAGATGTATTCCTTGTCCAATTACTCCTCCACCATCCTGATTATATTCTTAATGATACCAATTAGACAGTACCAGAAAATATGGTTATCATGCTTAGATGAAGTTTTAATTAGTTGAATAAAACAAAAAGTTATAATTCTGTACTAAAAGATTTCTGATAGACTGAAAGAATGGGATAAAATCTAATAGGAAAATGGCAAGATTTAACACTTCTTTTCAAAACAGCAATCTGACAAAAAAAGGATAAAATCGTGTATGATAAATGTTTAAGGTTATTTTGTTTTAACAAATATATGCTTATGCATTCAATTCTTGTGATTTATGTTGGTAGGTAGTCATGTTCTATAAAGTTGCTGGAAACACTAATTTAGGGAATATCAAACAATTGCTCCTAGATAAATTATAGATGAGTTAAGTTTCCTTGAGCTTTTGGTTACATTTCCATCCACCAAAAAATAAATTACCTTGATTTAAATGTGCTTCTGCTTAAACATGGATTATGCTTTTATTGACTATTATCATATAATAGTGTATTATTGACTGTCATTAGAATCACAAAAATCATTAAAATATTACTGATTTTTTAACATTAAAGCAACAACACTATAATTCATGCCTGAATAAAACTAATTTAACAAATATTTTATTCTAAGTCCTTCATAGCATGCTTTTCATTACGAACATTAGAAGATACTTCAGTATTATGTTTGGGGGTTATTTTTAACAGATATTGCCAATAACAATGAAAAAAAAAACACAAAAACATGACAAGCATGGCATTAAATAGACCATGAAAAGGCTGCTTGTTTACACTACGAGAGCTTAAATAAGAAGGAAGAGCATCACCTTCATCACCCTCAGCTGGGAACTTGCATATTGGGTGATGCAAATTTTCAATGCTGTGCACAAGTGCATGAATGTCATGCCATGAAAATGCCACGGATATTGATTTTGGGTTGCAAATAAATTTTAGCAATCAGGTAAATATGCAAATAAAGAATCTGACAAAAATGTTATTTATGCGTATAAAATTTAAGAGAGTTTAATTTTATCTTTAAAAATGCATATTCTGTTGTTAATGTGAAATCCAAGTAAGCAAATAGGCTCACACTGTCTGTTTTTCTTTTTTATTAGTATATCTAAAAGATTATGAATTACTGTCATTAACTGGGAAAATTTATGAGATTTCTGGAATCTGGTGAAAATTACTTTATCAGCAGAAGAAATGTTCATAAAAAAACAGTTTGCACATAATTTCAAGTAGTTTATGGAGCTTAAGGATACTTACACAATTGTAAGTTCTCTTGACTTAGAAAGCTAAATTCAACTTTTCTGTCTTTTTTTTTTTTTGCTCTATCTCCTTTTTATCTGTTTCAAATACTGCAGAGTGTACATGTCAATCTCAAACTCCCTTCTCCCTTAAATGTTCTATTAAGCACATTTCTAAAAGATCATAAAAAATAAAAATGAAAATAAATATAAGAAAAAATGAAAACTAAAAGCCATGTGAAAAGAAAGTGAAAATGAAGTCTCTCAGTCGTATCTGAGTATCTGACTCTTTGCCACCACAGGGACCACACATGGAATGTATCAGGCTCCTTCATCCATGGGATTTTCCAGGCAAGAGTACTGAAGTGGACTGCCATTTCCTTCTTCAGGGGATCTTCCCAATCCCAAGATTGAAGCCTGGTCTCCCACATTGCAGGCAGATGCTTTGCCATCTGAGGTACCAGGGAAGCCCGCACAGCCAAATAAGTAAATAAAAACACTTTGTGTGTGTATGTGTGTGTGTGTGTGTAATGTGTAAGTCATTCAGTCATGTCCGACTATTTGCGACTCCATGGACTGTAGCCCACCAGGCTCTCCTGTCCAGAGGATTCTCAGGCAAGGATACTGGAATAGGTTGGCAATCCCTTCTCCAAAAGCCATGTAGCATGCCTCAGAAAAGTGGAACAAACTAGAGATTTCTTATAGTCATCTTCATTATACTAAAGACCATCATTTGGAAAGTACTTTATTTATATCTATGTAAGAATTCATAGCACAGAAAAAGAATTAATGAGGGGAAGCTACAGAGGATGATAAAATGCAGTCTTTCCCAACAGATTCCAGAATATAGTTTAGGCACCTGTCTTTAACATCTTTAATAAAATTATAAATGATTATCTGTGGATATATTGAAGATATTCAAACATTATATGGTATTTACAAGGATAGTTAATACTGAATATTTATAATCAGATTCTAAAACTTATGAAGGCTAATTTTTATGTAATTCAAATATTAATAAGCAAGAAGAATTATTTCATAAATGAAGTAATGTCTTTTCCTCACAAAAATGAACATTCAAAATAATGTATGTTTTATACTCTTGATTTTTTTTTTAACATTCTGTAACTATGCTTTGTGTGAGGAAAGATTTATTTGGAGATATAACACTCTTACATCTGATTCAAGCAAAAACTCGCTTTTAGTATAAAACGTTTCATCCAAATGAAAAAAAAAAAAAGTGAAGTCTTTCAGTTGTGTCTGACTTTGCGACCCCATGGACTGTAGCCATGGGTTGGCTCCTCCGTCCATGCGATTTTCCAGGCAAAAGCGCTGGAGCGGGTTGCCCTTAACCAGGGGATCTTCACCATCCAGGGATTGAACTCCTGGCTCCCACATTGCAGGCAGCCACTTTACCATCTGAGCCACCAGAGGAGCTTTCATACAAATGAACTGCTATTTATTTTTAAAATAAGTGATATTAAGCTACTTACAATTACTAATATGGTGACCCCAGCTTATCTTAAAGATATTCTCTATTGTAGAAATGAGTAAGAATGATGCCTTAAGTCATGTTGGGTTTTATAAAAATTAATAAACCGAAAGTTAAAAGAAAGTTGGAAGGCCAGAGAGGGAGTTCTCATGCCTCCCCATGACAGTTGAGTCCAACAGGAAGAAGAAAAACTCTTCTTTTCTGACAAGGACTCAGCCAATGAAGAGCCATGGACTCACTGTTTACTATAACACTCCCATCTTCTCTTTTGCTTCCATAAAAGAGTGCTTCTTCTCCTGCTGTGTGGGTACAAGCACATGGCTCACCATGATTGCAGAGCTTGAATTTCAATCCTCTGCTGATTTTGAATAAACTCATCTTTGCTGAAGAAATACCTAGCAGTCTTTGTGCTTTGGGTCAACAAGCCATAACAATCATTTGGTTTCTGAATTTCTCAATATCAGTTTTTTTACTTTAAAGATGTCATTTAGTTCATTTTCAAAAGTAAAATTTCACTTTCATTTTTATTCTTTTTCTGTTTTATCCATAAATCACAATATATAAAAAATCACAAAATACTACTTTATTACTACTTATTTACTACTATAGTTCAATGGATATTCAATAGATGCAATAAATATAAAGTGTCTTATTTTATTGAAAACAACACAAATATCAGTCCAACTACTTGCAGTGATTTCTTCACTGATTGGCATTGTTGAATTGAGACTGAGAAAAATTACCTGAGAAATTGTAACTTGGATTGCCAATCAGTGGGTAAATACATATGTCCCATTTGTAAAGCCCTGCACATGGTCACAGGGTAAAATCTCTGGAACTGATCAAGCCCCATAGCATCTATTGCTATGAGCCTCTGTATCCAAACAGGCCAGTTCCCTAATCCTATATTAGGTAAAATGCTCACCCAATAACATCCTAACCAATCACCTAATGCCATGATTCCAGCAGGGATTTTCTCTGTCTTGAGGCTACAAAAAGTTGGCTATTGGCCTGTGAAAGCGGCCTGCACTTCAAACAGTGTCACCCACTCTAATAAATTTTATTTTCCTCTCATTCTGCCTCATGTCTGGAAATGCTTTTCTAACCTGCACATGGTTGGAAACTTTGATAATTTTATCCCTCAAACTTTCTTAGCAAATAAAATCAGCTAGATTTATTAAATATAGATAGAGATATTCAAGCAGTGAAAAAAATATAAAAATAGAACATCCAATCATAATGATCAAAACACATTTATATTTATAAGTTATATCCTATTAACATTAGGTTATTACAACCTGAGAGGAGAGAAAATCAATATTACCATAAAATGCTGTATAACAAAAGGGAAGTATTTTATGTATAAAACATTACTATTCCTCAGGTATATATATATATACAAAAAACCTTTGACATCAGTTCAGTTCAGCTCAGTTGATCAGTTCTGTCTGACTCTTTGCAACCCCATGAACTGGAGCACGCCAGGCCTCCCTGTCCATTACCAACTCCCAGAATTTATCCAAATTCATATCTATTGATTTGGTGATGCTATCCAACCATCTCATCTTCTGTCATCCCCTTCTTCTCCCACCCTCAATCTTTCCCAGCATCAGGGTCTTTTCAAATGAGTCAGCTATTCAAATCAGGTAGCCAAAGTATTGGAGTTTCAGCTTCAGCATCAGTCATTCCAATGAACATTCAGAACTCTTCTCCTTTAGGATGGACTGTTTGGATCTTCTTGCAGTCTAGGTTATTCTCAAGAGTCTTCTCCAACACCATAGTTCAAAAGCATCAGTTTTTCGGTGTTCAGCTTTCTTCACCGTCCAAATCTCACTTTCATACATGACTACTGGAAAAACTATAGCCTTGACTAGATGGAACTTTGTTGGCAAAGTAATGTCTCTGCTTTTTAATATGCTGTCTAAGATGGTCATTACTTTCCTTCCAAGGGGTAAGTGTCTTTTAACCTTAACATCAGGGACAGGCTAAAGGACATTTTATAATTTATACACCACTATTGTGAAATGTATCCCTTTCTACACAGTAATGTCATATGAAAAATTACAAGGCCTTCTAGAATTAACACCCAGAAAAGATGTCTTTTCATTATAGGGGACTGGAATGCAAAAGTAGAAAGTCAAGAAACACTTGGAATAACAGGTAAATTTGGCCTTGGAGTACAGAATGAAGTATGGCAAAGGCTAATAGAGTTCTGACAAGAGAATGCACTGGTCATAGCAAAAACCCTCTTCCAACAACACAAGACTGTACGCATGGACATCACTAGATGGTCAACACTGAAATCAGATTGATTATATTCTTTGCAGCCAAAGATGGAGAAGCTCTATACAGTAGCAAAAAGAAGACTAGGAGGTGACTGTGGCTCAGATCATGAATTCCTTATTGCCAAATTCAGACGTAAATTAAAGAAAGAAGAGAAAACCGCTAGGGCATTGAGGTATGACCTAAATCAAATCCATAACAATTATACAGTGAAAGTGGGAAACAGATTTAAGGGACTAGATCTTATAGACAGAGTGTATGATGAACTATGGACAGAGGTTTGTGACACTGTACAGGAGACAGGGATCAAAACCATCCCCAAGAAAAAGAAATGCAAAAGAGCAAAATGGCTGTCTGAGGAGGCCTTACAAATAGCTGTGAAAAGAAGAAAAACGAAAAGCAAAGGAGAGAAGGAAAGATATACCCATTTGAATGCAGGCTCCCAAAGAACAGCAAGGAGTGATAAGAAAGCCTTCCTCAGTGATCAGTGCAAAGAAAAAGAGGAAAATAGAATGGGAAAGACTCGAGATCACTTCAAGAAAATTAAACATACCAAGGGAACTTTTCATGCAAAGATGAGCACAATAAAGGACAGAAACAGTATGGACCTAACAGAAGCATAAGATATTAAGAAGAAGTGGCAAGAATAAACATAAGAACTGTACAAAGAAGATCTTCATGACCCTAATAATCATGATGCTGTGACCACTCACCTACAGCCAGACATCCTGGAATGTGAAGTCAAGTGGGCCTTGGAAAGCATCACTATGAACAAAGCTAGTGAAGGTGATGGAATACCCATTGAGCTATTTCATATCCTAAAAGATGATGCTGTGAAAGCACTACACTCAATATGTCAGCAAATTTGAAAAGCTCAGCAATGGCCACAGGACTGGAAAAGGTCAATTTTCATTCCTATCCCAAAGAAAGTGAAAGCCAAAGAAGGCTCAAATTACTGCACAATTGCACTCATCTCACGCTAGTAAAGAAATGTTCAAAATTCTCCAAGCCAGGATTCAGCAGTACTTGAAATATGAAAGTCCAGATGTTTAAGCTGGTTTTAGAAAAGCAGAGGAACCAGAGATCAAGTTGCCAACATCTGATGGATCACTGAAAATGCATGAGCGTTCAAGAAAAATATCTATTTCTGCTTTATTGACTATGCCAAAGCTTTGACTGTGTGGATCACAATAAACTGTGGAAAATTCCAAAAGAGATGGGAATATCAGTCCACCTGACCTGCCTCTTGAGAAATATGCCTGCAGATTAGGAAGCAATGGTTAGAACTGAACTTGTAACAACAGACATGTTGCAAATCAGGAAAGGAGTATGTCAAGGCTGTATATTTTCACCTTGCTTATTTAACTTATATCCAAAGTAAATCATGAGAAACACTGGGCAAGGTGAAGCACAAGCTGGAATCAAGATTGCTGGGAGAAGCATCAGTAACTTTAGATATGCAGATGACACCATCCTTATGGCAGAAAGTGAAGAAGAGCTAAAGAGTCTCTTGATGAATGTGAAAGAGAAGAGTGAAAAGTTGGTTTAAATCTCAACATTCAGAAAACAAATACCATGGCACCTGTTCCCATCACTTCATGGTGAATAGATGGGGACACAGTGGAAACCATGTCAGATTTTATTTTTGAGGGCTCCAAAATCACTGCAGATTGTGATTGCAGCCATGAAATTAAAAGACGCTTACTCCTTGGAAGGAAAGTTATGACCAACCTAGACAACATATTGAAAAGCAGAGACATTACTTTGTCAACAAAGGTCTGTCTAGTCAAGGCTATGATTTTTCCAGTACCATGTATGGGTGTGACAGTTGGACACTGAAGAAAGCTAAGCACCGAAGAACTGATGCTTTTGAACTGTGGTGTTGGAGAAGACTCTTGAGAGTCCCTTGGACTGCAAGGAGATCCAACAAGTTCATCCTAAAGGAGATCAATCCTGGGTGTTCATTGAAAGGACTGATGCTGAAGCTGAAACTCCAATATTTTGGCCACCTCATGTGAAGAGTTGACTCATTGGAAATGACCCTAATGCTGGGAAGGATTAGGGGAGCAGCCGGAGAAGGGGATGACAGAGGATGAGGTGGCTGGATGACATTACCGACTCGATGGACATGGGTTTGGGTAAACTGTGGGAGTTGGTGATGGACAGGGAGGCCTGGTGTGCTGCAGTTCATCGGGTCTCAAAGAGTCGGACATGACTAAGCTACTGAACTGAACTGAGTCCTCTGAGGAAGGGATGCTCTTAAGGGAAGATTCGGAAGGGAATCTTCAGAAAAGTCTGAAGAGATTCAGTAAAGTCCTTAGTTTCTTGAGCCTTGTCATTGAGAATTAGGAGAGCTTGGAAAGGCTGATAGAGGGCTAAAGATGCTTAAAACCATCTCCTTTTCAGTATTCTGTTTCTTTATAGTAATAACAGAATCTAGGAGCGTTTTGGTTTTACCTAGGGCCTTCGTTGGTGGGAGTTGATTGTTTAGAATTTTTATGACCCTCTTTTTAGGTGACTCATCTACAGTGCAAGAGAGATGATTTGCCAGACTGACTATACCTAGAGTGGGCATTTCCCCCCCTTTCCATCTTAATCATTTTAGTAGAAGGAAAAGGTTTTATTTTAGCCTATTAATAATCATAAAGTTAAAAGGAAATCAAAGAGGTTGATTCCCTGGGTGGAATCAGCATTAAAAGAGACTAGACTTTTTTTTTTTTTTTAAGCTCTAGTTATTGCTCAGTGAGGTTGCCTAACAATTTCCAGAGCCTGATTATACAGTAAGAGTTTGATCTCCCTGTTATAAATCTAGAACTTTTAGTATTTTCCTAAATAGCAGCTCTCACCTAGTGCTAAACCTAGACTACACCAACAAGCATATGAACTGTTAATACAAGTCAGAGAAACCAGATTGATCAGTTTTAATGACTGTATGAAATTCCTTAGCAAATCTAGGAGGATCCTGGTTACTTTGGAGAAATCTTTAACACAGCTCTTAGTTCAGCTCTAGGCCAGGGAGTATATTAAGACAGATCCATTTTAAAAGAACAATTATGACAAGTTCAGAGGAAAGGAATTTGAGAGAGTTTTAGGGAAAAGGTGAAGCTTGGTAAGAAAATTGATATTAAGGAAATTAAAAGTATAGTTGAGCTGTAGGTGGTATAAGAGGGAGTGGAGACTTTCAAGCTGGAGGCAGAAACTGGCCAATGGTTAAAAAAAAGTGTGCCTGAGGTGGAGCCTGAGACAGAGAAATAAAGGAAGAAGAGCTTAAGTCATCATTTTTATCTTTCTTAATTTTCTACTTTCCTGGGTTAATCTTAAAATATTGTTTTGCCTATAAGCAATTATAGACTCCTGATAACCATTCGGAAGCCCATAAAGCTAATCAAAATCAGTACTTTATCAACTAGCACCACTTGGGAAGCCCATGTCATCATTTAACAGAAAAAAATCTCTTTGGGAAAACTTAAAGGGACAGTATGGGATAAAATAAAACTGCATTATAAATACATACTGTAAACACTATGAGCAATGTTCAACAAAACAAATAATTACAATTCAATAATTGGAATTCAAAGTTTTGTACAAAATTAATTTTACTTTATAATTTATTATACTAAAATATACCAAGTTGGTACTTGTGGAAGAGTACATGTGCTGAGTATTCTTAGGGATTCCGGTTGACAGGGAGAGATGCTTTAGGAAATCTAGACTCAAAGGAGATGTAAAGACATGTGAGTTGTAAACAATGTGGTGATGAACATTGGGGTACGCGTATCTCTTTCATTTCTGGTTTCCTCGGTGTGTATGCCCAGCAGTGGGATTGCTGGGTCATATGGCAGATCTATTTGCAGTTTTTTAAGGAATCTCTACACTGTTTTCCATAGTGGCTGTACTAGTTTGCATTCCCACCAACAGTGTAAGAGGGTTCCCTTTTCTCCAGATCCTCTCCAGCATTTATTGCTTGTAGACTTTTGGATGGCAGCCATTCTGACTGGTGTAAAGTGGTACCTCATTGTGGTTTTGATTTGCATTTCTCTGATAATGAGTGATGTTGAGCATCTTTTCATGTGTTTGTTAGCCATTATTATGTCTTCTTTGGAGAAATGTCTGTTAAGTTCTTTGGCCCACTTTTTGATTGGGTTGTTTATTTTTCTAGAATGGAGCTACAGGAGTTGCTTGTATATTTTTGAGATTATTTGTTCGTCCGTTGCTTCATTGGCTATTATTTCCTCCCATTCTAAAGGCTGTCGTTTCACCTTGCTTATAGTTTCCTTTGTTGTGCAGAAGCTTTTCATTTTAATTAGTTCCCATTTGTTTATTCGTGCTTTTATTTCAGATATTCTGGGAGGTGGGTCATAGAGGATCCCGCTTTGGTTTATGTCGGAGAGTGTTTTGCCTACACTCTCCTCTAGGAGTTTTATAGTTTCTGGTCTTATGATTAGATCTTTGATCCATTTTGAGCTTATTTTTGTGTATGGTGTTAGAACTGGAAACAACCTAGATGCCCATCAACTGACGAATGGATAAGAAAGCCGTGGTACATATACACAATGGAATACTACTCAGCATTAAAAAAAAAAAAAATTCATTTGAATCAGTTCTACTCAGGTGGACGGAACTGGAGCCTATTATCCAGAGTGAAGTAAGCCAGAAGGAAAAACAACAATACAGTATACTAATGCATATATATGGAATTTAGAAAGATGGTAATGAGAACCCCGCATGTGAGACAGCAAAAGGAATGCAGATGTATAGAACAGACTCGTGAACGCTGTGGAAGAGGGCAAGGGTGGGATGATATGGGAGAATGGCATTGAAACATGTTAATTACCATATGTGAAATCAATCGCCAGCCCAGGATTGATGCTCCGGGCTGGTGCACTGAGATGTCCCAGGGGGAGGGAATTGGGAGGGAGGAGGGAGGGGGGTTTCTGGAGGGGGAGCATATGTAAACCCATGGCAGTTTCATGTCATTGTATGGCAAAACCAACACAATAAAGTAAAGAAAATTAAAAAAAAAAAAAAAAAGACGTGAGTTAACAGAAAAGCTGGGGTTGGTACACTAAGAAATAGAGACTGCACTGAATATAAAGGGAAAAATAAAATTCAAGGGCTGGAGGAAGATGCTAGAAGCAGGCAAGGGATCAATGGGATATGACATTTCAGGAAGCAACAAACATGTCACAGAAATAAACTGCACAAATAATCTAAGAAAAATGTCGGGAATAAGACATTTTATTCCAAAATGACCTCTAAGGCTCTCTAAATGCCTAAGTTCCACATGTAGCCACTCTAATGTTTGCCTTTGGACAGATATGTTCTCAAAAAACAGTAAATGAGGAAGGGTAAACAGAACTCCCATCTATTCTATACCAAAGGGAGAAGGTGTGCTCTCACTGGGTCATCCAATCAACAATCCAAAGAGATTATTGTGTTATGCTCAGTCGTGCTTAGAGTTGTGTAGGACTCTGTGAACCGAAGCCCACCAGGTTCTTCTGTCTATAGGATTCTCCAGGCAAGAATACCAGAGAGAGTTGTCATATCCTCCTGCAGGGCATCTTCTTGACCGAGGGACTGAACCCGTGTCTCCTACTTCTCCTGCATTGGCAAGCAGATTCTATACCTCTGAGCCACCTCGGAAGCCTGTAAATAGGCTACTAAGAATAATTAATTAATCAATTTAAGTTTATTTATGTTATTCTAGATACTGTAGGCTAAGTACTTTAAATATATCCAGTTTGCATTATAATATGAGAAATTTGGTAGCTTGATATGACATCTGTTTAATAAAATATCCATCTTTTCTTTTGGAATAAAGTGAAGCTCTGCAATATAATCAATATATTAATGTATACAGATTTCCTAACTTTTCACCTTATAATGAAATATCTCATTACTTTCCTCAAGTCCTAAAGTAAGGCCATCAATATCAAAGGCTACTTACCTCTATAGTCACAGCTTTCTAGTTTAGCACTATCAAATATGTTAACATTCATTGGCCCATAATAGAAACAATATCTTCCCACTTCCTTTCGAAAGATATGATCTCACTATTTTCTCTGACACTGGTTAATTATTATCTCTATGGTAAAAATTAGAGTTTAGTTTTAATATCATTGTAAAACACCAGTTCCTGTCTCATTATGCTAAGATATCATATGGGCTTAAGTTGTTTTCATAAGTTGGCCACCTGTTCAGATGCTAAAAATTTACAGTCTTTCCAGCCTCACATGTGTTCATTTTTTTTTAATTTTGATGTATGCTTCATAGCCTTTATATTAATATGATTTGAAACAGACTCTCTATAAGAAATCTGTTGAACACACATTTTATACTGTAAATGTTACTCAAAGATTTCAAAAATAATTTATATATTTCAAAATACACTTTGCCAATACTTTGTAAGAAGTGACACTAATTAATTAAAATTCCTAGAAAGGAAGTAATCTTATATAGGAATAATCTAAATATAGAAACTTACAGTAACCTCTGGGCTGTCATTAACATTCAGCACTTAAAACAATAGCAGACGGTGAACACTATCAATTAGCCACATGCCTAATAATAAACTTTTAAAAAAGTTTTGTGAATTTCCTTTAGCTAAATGTACAATAAAGAAAAGATGAGCAGTCAAATAGTTTAACTGGAACTTCAACTATTTTGATGAAAGCAATCATATTCTACCATAACTGAAATATGTTGTTTTATCATTAAATATGTCCTACACATTTTTGAACCAGGTGAAAATAAGTTATAGCCAAAGCTCATTTATTTTAATGCATTTATTGAAACATAAGATGCAATTGCAAGTTTCTAGTTCAAACACTGGTTCTAGAGACTTTTCTTGTGAGGCACTATTTTAATAGTTAACACATCTGAAGACTTACTGTATACAAATTATGTCAAGAGAAGCATGAAAAACATAAAGAGAATAGGGGAAAAATCCTTTGTTCTCAATTATCTTATAATTTATGAGGTTAATCCTCATGGATATAAAAAATTATTCAGCAACATTTGTTTTGAAAACATACCCACCCCTAAAAAGTGTTATTTTGCAGAAATTGATGATAAGCCTAAGGAGAATCCCCTAGGATTAGAGGAAAGATAATAGAAGGATAAAAGATTCTGTGTTAGATTCAAACATCAATTAATAATTTAATAAGCAAATATTTATTGAAAGCCTCTCATTTGTCAAGCAACTTTCTTCACACTGGAAATATATCAATGAACGAGACAGACATGAACTATGCCTTTCTTGAATTTAAAGTAATATGCTGTCATAAATGTAGTAATAGAAGAAATACAAGCTGCTATGAGGTCATCTACCCAAGCTAAATTTCCAAAGCCAGACAACAAGAAAAAATTTTAAGGAATTGTAAGAATAAAATATAATAATAATCATGATTTAAAGAGCTAAAATTGCTCAAGCTCATATTCTTCACAGTGCACTTCTGTGTACTTTGTAGGGATAAAAGGAAAAAGTATTGACACTTGTTAAAAATGGAAAGGCAGACTTTTTTGGGGGGGACTACTATAGTAGTGGTTTGTAGTAAGGGAGAGAGACTAAACTCAACTCTGAAAATAAGTATAAATGGAGATTTATAACCAAAGGCCATGGTGGAGTCAGTAAATGAAAAATAAATGAAACAGAATATTATGGATAAGGGGATTATGGCTAAATCAATTTGATAAACATTTTTGCTAAAGGCAAGCCAAATTAGGGTGGAGGATAAAATTTGGTCATATTTCAAGAGCAGGGGCTTTTCACTAAATTGATGCAGCAAGAGTTTCACTAACACTGGACAAAATTAGCTTAGGGCAGAGTTCAAAAGTAAGACCTAGCCAGAAAGAGGATTCAGAAGAGCTGACCAAAATTTGGACAAAGGACAGAGTCTTTGTCATGGGTATTAAGCCATTTAATCCTAATAACATAATAAGAGAACTAGGGAACATCAAACTAATGTCAACTGCTGAAGAACACAAGGAAAATAAATGTCATAGCCAGTCATCAAGTCCAAGTTCTCTCTCTCTCCAGAGCCTGGGTTCTGAGATTTCTAATTTAATAGATATTTTCCCAATCACAGGGATGTCATGTGCAACATGCTGTAATTGCAGAGGAACACATCAATAACGTTTTATAATTTTAGGGAAAATCTAGGATTTATTTCCATGTTGTTTTGTTCATTTTATTATGCGTATGTGTGTATATGTGTACCATTATATTTACTTATATAATATTTAAAAATTATTCATTATCTGTTTAAAACATAACTACAAAATAATTTCCTTGTGGGGCTTTCCTTATGGCTCAGCTGGTAAAGAATCCATCTGCAATGCGGGAGACCTGAGTTCGATCTCTGGGTTGAGAAAATCTCCTGTAGAAGGGAAAGGCTACCCACTCCATTATTCTGGCCTGAAGAATTTCATGGACTACACAGCTCATTGGGGTCACAAAAAATCAGACACGACTGAGCGATTTTCAGTTTCATATAAAATCATTCCAGTCTTTATTGTACCTAGGTTTTCACAGACTTTTTACTATAATTTAACACAGAGTATTATCAATTCTCCACTTCATATTATTTCAAATTTAATATTTACTTTTAAAATGCTATTCTTGAATGTTAAGTTAACTCCTAAGATTAAGTTTAACTGGAAATGACCATGTCATTTATTTCCACTGTTATTTTAAAGAAAAGTTTAAAACAATTTATGTTGTCACTCATATTCACATGGTAGGATTCCTTTATTTGAATATTGTATATTTAACTATTATAATTTCCTTTAGATATTTAATAAAATAGGTGAAACATTGCATGTCTATTGCTGACTTTGTGTGTGTTGGAACATACCTCCATGTCTCTATTTTTTATTTTATCAATCTATATTCCCTTTTCTGTACTCTCAGCTTTCTTGTCCCTCCCTTTATTTCATTAAAATTGTGTTTTTTATTCACATCTACTAAGTACATATGGTGCCCTAGGCACCATGTATACAATAACATCGTGTCTAACTGTGGAGGGAAAGCCGCCAGGGAATGGAAAATAGCCACCATAGAATGGGGTGAGTACTGGGGATGGTGAGAGCAAAGAGAGGCATCTCTCTTGCCTCTCGGAGACCTCTGGATAAAATGACTTGCTAAAACTGCCTGTGAAAAGAATGGGGCTTAGTCTTGTGTTGGAAATGTTTTTGCATTTAGTTTAGATGGTAGCATGTTTGAAGTCTCAGAAGGGTAGGGACTGGTGATTCCCAGTAATCCTGTGTGGCCGAAGCAAAGTGTTAAGTGTAGGAGTAGGGTAGGTACGAAGAAAAATGGGGATCTAGAGGTGAGCAGAGAGGACATGATGAAAGACAGTGCAATCTGTCCTTAACTATTTATGTCATGCCTATCAACTTGCATTATGTTTCTATTTTAAATGTCATAAGTATTTAACATACTCTTCCGATGTGCTTGCTTCTGTTTACAGTGGATTGGGCACGCATATACTTTCTACCTTGTAACCAAATCTGAACTTCCATTTCTTCTACCATTTCTTCATTTTCCAATAGTAACTTAACATTGTTTAAAAAAATAAATGGATGAGGCCATCCTGCACTGCTTATACTCATGTATTTCTGAATTAACTCTTCACATTTAATGCCCTTCCAAGAGAAATTGCCTACTTGATGGAATAAATTGGAACGATTGTATTTATTTTAGTAATTATATGTGACCATATCTAGAATGTGGTACTTTCCTGTAGCTCAAACTGTAAAGAATCTACCTGTGATGCAGGAGAGCATAGTTCAATCCCTGGGTTGGGAAGTTCTTCCAGAGAAAGGAATGGCAATCCACTTCAGTATTCTTGACTGGAGAATTCCATGGACAGAGAAGCCTGTCAGACTACAGTCCGTGGGGTCGCAAAGTGTCGGACATGACGGAGCCACTAATACACACATATCTAGAAAAGCAATTTCAAGAACTATACAATGTCCCTAGCAGTATCTCATAAATATCCCATAAGCTATTGAAAATGGAATGTTCCAAGACTCCACAGGTGGTTTGGAAACTCCATATAAATGGAAAGATCTAAGTATTAAAATTACAACTCAGTTGGTGTTACAACCAGCCTCTTCCCAAATTGAACCAGCTGCATTCTGTGGGAGCCGGAAGGGTTTCTACAGCACAAGATCTTTTAAATTTGTTTAATGCAGGAGACCCCAGTTCAATCCCTGGGTTGGGAAGATCACCTGGAGAAGGGAAAGGCTACCCACTCCAGTATTCTGGCCTGAAGAATTCCATAGACTGTATAGGCCATGGGGTTGCAAAGAGTCGGACATGTCTGAACCACTTTCACTTTCACTTTTCATGCTGCTGCCAATTCTCATTATAGTAAATGTACCTGAGTACTTTCATTGAGATCCAAGTTGCCTTTGATATGAAGAATAGAAAATAATCAGTTGGTCATTTCAGACAATTATTGCCTGATCATAATATTTACTGTTGTTGAAAAAAAAAAAAGAAAGAAAGAAAAAAGTCCCCAAATTGAGTTACTTGTGCTAAGCTTTATGTCAGCAAACCAAAACATATTTCAGCCTTTCCTCAAATGTAATGTTTAACCAGTTAATCTGGAATTATCTAGTCAGCCCTAAGTAAGGTAATTCACCCAAAACATAGACTCCTTCCCTCCCCCAAAAGAAGAGCTTATTTGAGAAAAAAAAAAAAAAAAAACTCATTTTTTGTTGTCTTGCCCCCTTTTTAAATATTGTGTTGTGCTCTGCTTAGTCGCTCAGTCATATCTGACTCTTTTCAACCCTATGGATTGTAGCCCACCAGGCTCCTCTATTCATGGGGATTCTCCAGGCAAGAATACTGTAGGTGGGTTAGGTTGGCACAAATGTAATTATGGTTTCAGCCCTGAATTTTAAGTCATTGTAGCTATGCTCAAACACATCTTTATTAATAGAAATAAGAACCATTACAAGCAACACATTTTTGCCAGTGAGAAAAAGTGTGTTTATTCCTATAGCATAAAAAAAAAATCCATGCTTTGGGAGTCAATAAACTCTTGGAAAGCATTTTCTGCCTCCTGCTGGTTGTGGAAACGTTTTCCCTGCAAAACGGTGTCACAGTGCTTGAAGAAGACGTAGTTGTTTGGAGAGGTCATGTGAATATGGCAGATGAAGAAAAATTCTGTAGCTCAACTCGTTAAACTGTTGATACATTAGTTGTGTATCAACCATGTTGTCATGGAGAAGAATGGGGCCCTTTCTGTTGACCAATGCCAGCTGGAGGCATTGCGGGTTTTGGTGAATCTCATTGATTTTCTAAGCATGCATCTCAGATGTAATGATTTCACCAGGATTCAGAAAGTTGTAGTGGATCTGACCGTCAGCAGACCACCAAACAGTGACCATGATCCTTCTCTGATGCAAGTTTGGCATTGGGTGGTGCTTTGAGGCTTCTTCTCTGTCCAGCTGCTGAACTGATCATTGCCAGTTGTGGCATAAAATGCATTTTTTGTAGAAAGCCACAATCCAATCAAGAAATGGCTCATTGTTGTGGCATAGAATAAGAGAAAACAACACTTCAAATATATATAAATATATATACATATATTTATTTATTTATTTATTTTCATTCAACTCACAAGGCACCTACTTATCAAGCTTTTTCACATTCCCAATTTGCTTCAAATGCTGAACAACCATAGAGTTGTCACCTTTGAGTTCTTTGGCAACTTGTATAGGATTAAGAAGATCAGTGTTAGTGATGACTTTCAGTTGAATGTTTTCACTGCTGATGGCGGGCCACTGCACTCATTGTCTTCAAGGCTCTTATCTCCTTTACAAAACTTCTTGAAGCACCACTGCCCTGTACATTTATTAGCTATTCCTGAGCCAAGTGCATTGTTGATGTTGCAAGTTGTCTCTTCAGCTTTACAACCCATTTTGAACTATAATAAGAAAATCACTCAAATTTGCTTTTTGTCTAACATCATTTCCATAGTCTAAAATAAATATAAAATAAACAGCAAGTAACGTCACTAGCAAAAAGACACAAAGTGAGAAATGTATATTAAAATGATGTATAACACAACCACATTTATTTAGAATGCATTCCAATATCAAACAGCAAATTTCAACAACGCAAAAAATCTCAGTTACTTTTGCACCAACCTAATGTAAAAACCTTGCATTTTTGAACAGTTCTTTAAAACTCCTTCCTAATTGCTAGATGGACACTGCCTGATTCATGAATTGTTGAATAAAGCCAATTAGATCTTGAAATTTACTCAGATGAATTTTTATTTTTTAACGCTGTTAAAGTTTAATACAATACCAGGGAATTTTAGAAATATACTGATACTCCTAAATTTAAATACTGAGAAATACAACATTACAAGTTTAAAGTGAAATAGTTCACCCTTTAAAGCAAACTATACTTTCAATCATCTTGTTCAGGAATATAGTTTTATTTACATATTTTAACACATATTAGTGATATCTTGAGGCCCTAAAATACAGTTAAGGATGTATTGAGTTCTGACCACCTCTGTTTTTAAAATTCTTATTTTCTAATATAAGGACATAAAGAGAAACATTTATTGATATTACCACTGAAAAAAACAGTGCTTAATGTTTCCTTATTGTTATCATGTTTTGGACTCTCTTTTAAGCATTTTGCTTTTATATTAATATATTTAATCATAAAATTACAAGAAGCATATATTATTCTCCTCAGTTTTATATATAAGAAAATTTAGACACTGAAATATTATGTAACTTTTCCAATGTTGTGAAGATTCTGAATCATGTCAGGGTTCAAATGAAGCCACTTGGCTCTTAAATGTTGTAATACATGACAGAAACCATATGCCAGGTATATTACACACATATTTGTTTAGTTCTTACAACAGTATCTTGAAATAACTTGTTACCCATGTGTGACAAATGAAGCAATGGAGACTTTGAATAATTTAATAGCATGGTAAGTTGAATACAGATAGCTGATTGCAGAATAAGATCCAGTCTAGCTTGACTATAATAGCCTATACCACCCTATATCCAGATATTCTAAAGCAAATTTCTCATTCCAAGAAATATTGCAGCGAGATTTCCCGGGGGGGAGGGAGGAAGGAGGGGGGTTCCGGAGGGGAAGCATATGTAAACCCATGGTGATATCATGACAATGTATGGCAAAAACAATAATAAAAAAAAAAAAGAAATATTGTAATTGTGAGGCCTAAACATAATAAATTGAAAAGGTCATTGAAGCCATTAACTCCTAATTTTATCTAATCATTTTATTATTAACCTCATAAAACTTTTACTGGAACAATAATAAAGTTTGCCTTGTGCTTTAATTATCTGTCATTTCTTGCTTGTTTTCCTTTTTGTCATTTTTTTTTTACCATCATACAGATGTGATAATTATTAGGAACATATAACCACAAAAGAAAAGAGGGAACAAATAGTTTAAATAATTAGGAAATGATAATTAAATACAAAATGATAAGAATTTGCCCTTGCATAAACTATGACCTGTTTAAAATTGTATAAATTTTATTTTGTTAAATATACAGTGAGAGAAAAGTATAAATTATAATATACATGCTCAAATTCTATGGGCATTTTTATCTTTTTATAACATATTTACAATTTGACCTTTGATTTCAGATACACATCTCAATCTTGTAATTATTGTTCCTCTTTATTTTTTAACTTATCACCTACACCTAATATTAAATTGATAACAAGTTAACTTATCCTTAGCAAATAAAGTTACACTATATTACTGCCTGGGGTTTATTGTCTGGTATACAGAGGCTACATTTTAATCTATACACTGCTAAAGATTTTACTGAGTGTTCAGAGATAAAGGCCTTCACAGAATTCCCCTTCCACTATCTGCTCATTTATGAAAAAATGCTAAATTTTTGGTTATTTTCAGAAATTTTATCTCTGAATAGCAAGAATCCACAAAACAAATTTAAAATTTTGGAATCAGAAATCTATTAGAGACTTGATTCTGTGGCTAAGTTACTGATGATATTGAAATTATCTATAGTCCTACTTAATATTTAATATTTTGATTTGAAAAGATGTACAACAATTTTAAAAAATCCCTGAAACATACAGGGTTATCATTATGTACACCGGGATGACCCAGAGAGATGGAATTGAGAGCGAGGTGAGAGGGGGGTTCTGGAAGGGGAACACATGTATATCCATGGAGGATTTATGTCAATGTATAGCAAAACCAACACAATAATGTAAACAAAATAAATAAATAAAAATTTAAAAATCCCTGAAACAAATGAAATACTAAATATACAATTTTAATAATAAATAAATATACCATCTTTTTGGATTCCATATATATGTGCTAATATATGATATTTGTTTTTCTCTTTCTGATTAATTTCCCTCTGTATGATAATCTTTAGGTTCATCCACCTCATCAGAATTGATTCAACTTTGTTCCTTTTTATGGCTGAGTAATATTCCATTGTTTATATGCATCACAGCTTCTTTTGCTGAACTTATTTGCAGGGAAGGAGGGCAAGAAAAGACAGAGAAATGACTTGTGGATATAGAAGAGGATGGAGAGAGTAGGATGAGTAGAGAGATAGGATTGAAATATATACATTGAGAAGTGAAAGTGCTAGTCAGTCATGTATGACTCTTTGTGAGCCCATGGACTCTAGCCCACCAGGCTCTTTCTGTCCATTGAATTCTCTAAGCAAGAATACTAGAGTGGGTAGCCAATCCTTTCTCCAGGGGATCTTCCCAACCAAGATATCAAACCCACATCTTCTGCATTGCAGGCAGATTCTTTACCATCTGAACCACCAGGGAAGCCTAATTTACACATTACCATATGTAAAGTAGCAAGCCAGCTGAAATTTGCTATTCCTAGAGATGGGAAATGGGGTGGGAGGTGAAGGTTCAAGAGGGTGGAGACATATGGATGCCTGTGGCTGATTCATGTTGATGTATGGCAGAAACCAACATGATAGTGTAAAGCAATTATCCTCCCAAAAAATAAATTTTAAAAATGAGTAAATGTAGAGAACTTTGCCTCTAAATATTTGAGTTGTTTTTTCAAGAAAATGTTATTTTAAACTTAATGTCAAAATTAATTGATTTTTCAAAATATAGTGTTAGTTTCTTAATATCAATAAATATGCAATCAGAATTCAAAATTCATCACTTATTTCAAAAACTTTGGGTGTTAGTTTGTTGGAAATTATATCAAACAATGCTCATGTATTTTAGTCTTTTAACTCTTTTCTTCTTCTTCTTTTTTTTTTCATTTATATGTATCCTGACTCTACTTTGCTCTGGAAATTTTTGTGATGAATAATGTAGGACATCTGCCATCTGCTCTAAGAAATTCTCCATATGCTTTGGTGTTTTTCAGACACAATCGAGTGACTGAATGACAACATCATGTCCAACTCTTTGCGACCCCATGGACTTCAGCAGATCAAGATTCCCCATTCTTCATTCACTGTCCCCCAGAGTTCGCTCAGCTTTATGTCTATTAAGTTGGTGAGGCCATCCAACCATCTCGTCCTCAGCCTCCCACGTTCTCCACATGCTGGATTCTGCTATTTGTGTCCCCATGATGGGGCTGAACTTGGTCCTCTGTCTTCTTTCTCGCTTTTATAATTTTAAGGCTGAGGTGTTTGAGTTGTGGCATGATTAATTCATAAGTAATGAATTGATTACTTATTACTTATGGTGTACTTCTTCTTACACCATCACAGAGTTCCCTGTGTGGCTTAGACGGTAAGGTAAAGAATCTGCCTGCCAGGAAGAAGACCTGGGTTTGATCCCTGAGTTGGAAAGATCACCTGGAGCAGGAAATGGCAACCTACACCAATATTTTTTTCCTGGAGAATCCCATGGACAGAGGAGCCTGGTGGGCTACAGTCCATAGGGTCACAAAGAGTTGGACATGACTAAGTGACTAACTCTTATTTGTTTTCAGAGTTACAGTGTCTGACAGTCTCTCTGGGTATTCTTAAGATTAATCAGAAGTTTCAGGTGTTATCATCCCAATTTTTCCAATAGTTATCGACTGTTACCTCGATTGGTCTGGTTGACAGTAGACAGGTAATGACAAACTCCAGACACTTCTTACATTCTCTGGCTTTGGACTTGGCACTTCAGTCTATAGGCATTGTTCATTGGAAGACGATAAATGAAGACATTGCATTCTCAAGTGCTTTACAATTAGAAATTTATATTTTTTTAAATTGTTTACATTTATTCCTCCTAAAACGTTTGCATTCCACAGTTCATTTGTTTCAGTCAAGGATAATTTAATTGTTGCTCTTTATTTCTATATCAAAATATTTATTAGGCTTAGGAGAATATATATATTCTCAAATATTATATACATATATATATTGAGCTATCCGAGAAAGATAGATACATGAAAAGAGTTTTATTGTTGAATTGGCTCACTTGATTATGGAGGAATTGAGATCTGCCCTCTTCGAGGTGGAGGCCCAGGAAAGCAAGCAGTGTAGTTCCAATTCAAGTCTGAAGGTCTGCAAACCAGGAACACAGATACTCAACATCAGGAGACAATGGGTGCCCCAGGTCAAGTAAAGATAATTTTACCATTTCTCCACATTTTTGTTCTAGTTGAGCCCTCAATAGATAGATTGGGTACTATCTACATTGGTGAGACTATATTCTTTATTCATTCTATTGATTCAAATGCTAATCTCCAGGAACACTCTCAAACACACAGCCAGAAATAATGTTTTTCCAGCTATCTGGATAACTGTTAGTTTTATCAAACTGACACATAAAATTAGCCTTCACTAGTGATTGCAGCCATGAAATTAAAAGATGCTTACTCCTTGGAAGGAAGGTTATGACCAACCTAGACAGCATTTTGAAAAGCAGAGACATTACTTTGCCAACAAAGGTCCATCTAGTCAAGGCTATGGTTTTTCCAGTAGTCATGAATGGCTGTGAAAGTTGGACAGTGAAGAAAGCTGAGCACAGAAGAATTGATGCTTTTGAACTGTGGTGTTGGAGAAGACTTGAGAGTCCCTTGGACTGCAAGGAGATCCAACCAGTCCATCCTAAAGGAGATCAGTCCTGGGTGTTCACGGAAAGGACTGATACTGAAGCTGAAACTCCAGTACTTTGGCCATCTCATGTGAAGAGCTGACTCATTGAAAAAGACACAAATGCTGGGAAGGATTGCGGGCAGGAGAAGGGGAAAATAGAGGATGAGATAGCAGGATGGCATCACCGACTCGATGGCCATGGGTTTGGGTAGACTCCAGGATCTGGTGATGGACAGGGAGGCCTGGCCTGCTGTGGTTCATGGGGTAGTAAAGAGTCAGACATGACTGAGCGATTGAACTGAACTGAACTGAAGTGTACACACATGTATGAGTTGTACGTTGTATTTCTTGTGGAGAATATGCTTTTTGAAGTGTATTTAGTGATCTTTATATAATTTAATGTTTTAGAATTGTTTTTCTATTTGAGAATCTCCTTGAAAATTTCATAGGAAATACCCTTCAACATAAAATTTGTACCTTGCATAAAATTTTCAGTGTTACATCTTATGTTTAAAATTAATGGAAAAGTTTTTATTAGTGTAATATATTTGTTGAGTACCTTCTAAATTCCAAGAATGATTAACATAAGGATATATAGTCAGAAACAGAGGAAATCTCTTTCCCTATAAAAGCTAATATTTTCATTCATTTGTGGGTTTCCCATTCTGTAAAAATCTTATTTACTTTCCTCGCATTCATACATTTTATATTTTCAAGTGATTAGCATGTATATGTGTATATTGATCTTAAAATGACTCAGCTGGAATTACACCACCTTCACTACCTCTGTTCCTAGTGATGCTTCCTAAAGCCCATTTGACTTCACACTCCAGGATGTCTGGCTCAAGGTAACTGATCACACCACTGTGGTTATCTGGGTCATGAAGGTCTTTTTTGTATAGTTCTTCTGTATACTCTTGCTACCTCTTCTTAAGATCTTCTTCTTCTGTTAGGCCCATATCATTTCTGTCCTTTATTGAGTCCATCTTTGCATGAAATGTTCCCTTGGCATTTCTAATTTTCTTGAACAGATCTCTAGTCTTTTCCATTCTATTGTTTGTGTTTCTTGCACTGATCACCAAGGAAGGCTTTCTTATCTCTCCTTGCTATTCTTTGTAACTCTGCTTTCAAATGAGTATATCTTTCCTTTCTCCTTTACCTTTCACTTCTCTTTTTGCAGTCATCTGTAAGGCCTCCTCAGACAACCCTTCTGCCTTTTTGTGTTTATTTTTCTTGGGAAGGATTTTGATCACTGCCTCCTGTACAATGTTAGAACCTTCATCCATAGTTCTTCAGGAACTCTATCAGGTTCTAATAACTTGAATGTATTTGTCACTTTCACTGTATAATCATAATGGATTTGATTTAGATCATACATGAATGATGTAGTGCTTTTCCCTAGTATTTTTCTATTTAAGCTTAAATTTTGCCATAAGGAGCTCATGATCTGAGCCATAGTCTGATCCCCATATTGTTTTTGCTGACTGTATAGAGCGTCTCCTTCTTCAGCTGCAAAGAATGCAATCAATTTGATTTTGGCATTAACTATCACTGATAGCTCAGTTGGTTAAAAAAAAAAAAAAATCCACCTGCAATGCAGGAGAGCCTAGTTCAATTCCTGAATTGGGGAGATCTACTGGAGAAAGGAAAGGATACCTACTCCAGTATTTTGGCCTAGAGAATTCCATGGACTGTGTAGTCCATGGAGTCACAAAGAGTTGGACACTACTGAGTCACTTTCATATCTGGTAGATAGTAGGGCTCCAAAATCACTGCAGATGGTGACTGCAGCCATGAAATTGAAAATAAATATGATTGTTCCTTGGAAGAAAAGCTACGACAAACCCAGACAGTGTATTAAAAAGGAGAGACATCACTCTATAGTCAAAGCTGTATTTTTTCCAGTAGTCATGTATGGATGTGAAAGTTGAATTATAGAGAAAGCTGAGCACCAAATAATTGATGCTTTCAAATTGTGGTGCTGGAGAAGACCCTTGAGAGTCCTTTGGACAGGAAGGAGATTAAACCAATCAATCCTAAAGGAAATTAACCCTGAATATTCTTTGGAAGAACTTCAGCAAGCTCCAACACTTTGGCCTGCAGATGTGAAGAGCCAACACATTTGGAAATACCTCAAAGCTGGGAAAGATCAAAGACAAAAGGAGAAGGGAGTGGCAGAGGATGAGATGGTGAGACAGTGTCACTGACTCAGTGGGTATGGATTTGAGCAAACTCCAGGAAACAGTGAAGGTTAGGGGAGCCTGGTGTGCTGCAGTCCATGTGATCTTAAAGAGTCTGACACGACTTAGTGTCTAAAGAATAAAACAGAAATCACTACTATTCTATTGAATGGTAATTTTTATGGACTGAAATGTCCCCCATCCCCAGTCCATGTGTTGAAGCCCTCACTCCCGTGTCACTGTGTTTGGAGAAAAGGCCTGTGAAGAGGTAATTAAGTTAAAATGAGATCATAGGGTGAGACCATGATCCAATAAGAATAATGCCCTTATAAGAGGAAATACCAGAGTACTTGTTCCCTTTCAATGTCTGTCCATGCAGAAAAATCATGCCATCATATAGCTAGAGGATAGCAATCTGAAAGTCAGGAAGACAGGACTACCCAGGAACCAACTCTACTGGTTGCTTGATCTTGGAATTCCAACTTCTAGCACTATGAGAAGCATTTGCTATCTAACCTACCCAGTCTATATTTTTATTTTACTGCAGCCTGAGCTAATTAAGACAGTAATGCAAAAAAAAAAAGAACAACTCTCACAGTTATTTTTCAGTGGTGATAGATCTATATTATTGCTAATTTTTGACCTATCAAAGAAGAAAAGCTAAATGAATAAATTCACTAGTTAAAAAATTATAGCACCCATTACATGTGTAGCTCCTGACTATGACTTGGAAAGGAGATACTATTAAGTCCCAAGTTGAATCTGAACGTATTTCATAGTTTAGAATCTTGAAATAATCACCAAATGAAGCTATATATATTGAAATAACCTCTTAGAGAATAGATTGAAAGTGGTGGTTGAAATGTTAAGTCCCTAAATGCTAGTCCTCTTGACTGTCTATGTTTGGAACAAACTAGGGAACAGACACAGGAGTCACACAAATGGAGACAAAATTGTCAGATTTACTGCTAATAAAAAGTAGATCAAAGTCTTAAAGGATATCGTTTAGACATACAGCCAAACAGACTTAAGAACACCTTCTAGGATTGGATCAACCTATTTAGCCAGTTACTGGGAACACTGCGAGCTGATCCACCAGAATATCACCAGTGCTGCAAAATCATAAAGCAGACAAAGCAGGTCACATCTGGTCATATGCAGGCTTGCTCCAAACAGGAGTATTCTTTCAAACTCAAAATTAGTTGGGTAACTCACTTCTCCTTCCTTAGAAAGGAATGAATGAGGAGTCTAGGGGAAGAGGTTGTGACAAGGACCTTTATTCCAACTGAAATCCCTCTACAGAGAAAGCTGATGAGTTGTGGTGATTGTTTTCCCTAAGGGCAATGTCATGTGGTAGGTAGAGAACGTTCAGTTAAAGCTGGGAGACTTGGATCTATCTGCCTCACTCAACAATTCTGCATAGTTGATGTTTCATATGCTCTTGTGAAATCCTTGATTCTGTTTCCTTTTACTTCTTAGTTAAGTGATTTTTCATAACAGTGATTTACCTTCATCATCAATAAGGTTGATAGCATTTTACTTGGCTATTACCCTTTTATGTTTGAGCTGCTGGAGAAGAGGGGCTGTGCCATAATTATTATTCTGCATTTATCAACTAGTAGGGTGCCTGATACATAGGTCAGTGTAATTTATTTTGATATTTTATTAAGATCATTCCATCTTTAAAAATACTGAACATGCTGAGTAATATTCCATTGTGTATATATACCACAGCTTTCTTATCCATTCGTCAGTTGATGGGCATCTAGGTTGCTTCCATGTCCTGGCTATTGTAAACAATGCAGCGATGAACATTGGGGTGCACGTGGATCTTTCAATTCTGGTTTCCTCGGTGTATATGCCCAGCAGTGGGATTGCCGGGTCATATGGCAGGTCTATTTGCAGCTTTTTAAGGAACCTCCACACTGTTTTCCATAGTGGCTGTACTAGTTTGCATTCCCACCAACAGTGTAAGAGGGTTCCCATTTCTCCACATCCTCTCCAGCATTTATTGCTTGTAGACTTTTGGATGGCAGCCATTCTGACTGGTGTAAAGTGGTACCTCATTGTAGTTTTGATTTGCATTTCTCTGATAATGAGTGATGTTGAGCATCTTTTCATGTGTTTGTTAGCCATTTTTATATCTTCTTTGGAGAAATGTCTGTTAAGTTCTTTGGCCCACTTTTTAATTGGGTTGTTTATTTTTCTAGAATGGAGCTGCAGGAGTTGTTTGTAAATTTTTGAGATTAATTGTTTGTCTGTTGCTTCATTGGCTATTATTTTCTCCCATTCTGAAGGCTGTCTTTTCACCTTGCTTATAGTTTCCTTTGTTGTGCAAAAGCTTTTAATTTTAATTAGGTCCCAT
>ML661906.1:5089561-5107692 GCA_007570785.1 Antilocapra americana | reverse complement strand
AAAAAAGAATAAAAAAAAAAAAATCTTAAAAAAAAAAAAAAATACTGAACATGATTAACTAAAAAAGGAAATGAACAAGTGTATTATGGTCCACAATCAATAAGATGCTCTTTATATTTTCCCTTCCATGTGCATCCAATATAACAAAGCACAAGTGAAGTATGATATGTTTAGAATGATTGAAGTAACTCTGAAATCTGTGTAAAATTTAATGTGGTATTTAGAAAAAGTGAAAGATGGATAGATAGATAGATAGAATGCTCCTTTCTTTAGTACTAATCACTAAAGAATGAGAGACAATCCTATGGTAGCTATTAACACTGTTCATAAAGATGTGTGTTTTTTCTCCTGAGGACATGGTAGGATTGACTTTCCCAAGCTGAACTCAACTTTAGGTAGATGTCATGTTTTTTCTGTCTTTGGAAACAACTTGCTAATTTTCTAAACCCACTAATTTTCTTATTCATACATTGTTTAATTACGTATATTCTTTCTGAATATATTATAAAGTCCACACTGATGATTTTTAGTCATTAATTTTTCTCATTCTATCGTTTTCCTTTATATATTTATTTATTTTGCACAGTTCATTAAGAAGATCTTCTTATCTCTCCTTACTATTGTTTGGAACTCTGCATTCAGTTAGGTATATCTTTCCCTTTCTCTCTTTACCTTTTGCTTTTTTTCTTTCTTAACTAATTTTGAAGACTTCTCAGACAACCACTTTGCTTCTTGCATTTCTTTTTCTTTGGGATAATTTTGGTCATTGCCTCCTGTACAATGTCATGAACCTCCATCTATAGTTCTTCAGGCACCAGATCTAATCACTTGAATCTATTTCTCATTTCCACTGTATAATCAGAAGGGATTTGACTTAGGTCATACATGAATGGCCTAGTGGTTTTTCCTGTTTTCTTCAATTTAAGCTTTATTTTGCAATAAGGAGCTCAAGATCCGAAGCACAGTCAGCTTCAGGTCTTGTTTTGCTGACTGTATCAGGATTTTTCTTCTTTGGCTGAGAAGAACATAATCAATCTGATTTCAGTTTTGATTGTCTGGTGACGCTCATGTGTAGATTAGTCTCTCATTTTGTACTCCAAGGCCCAAGTTGCCTGTTATTCTGGGTATTCCTTGACTTCCTACTTTTGTGTTCCAATCTCCTATGATGAAAATGACATCTTTTTTAGTGTTATTTCTAGAAGACCTTCTAGAGGTCTTCCAGAACTAAAGAGCAGAACTGGTCAGCTTCAGCTCCTTCAGGGTCAGTGGTAGGAGCATAGACCTGCATTACTGTGATGGTTTGCTTTGGAAACAAGTCAAGATCATTCTGTCATTTTTGAGGTTGCACAAAAATACTTCAGTTTGAACTCTTGTTGACCATGAGAGCTACTCCATTTCTTCTAAGGAATTCTTGCTCACAGTAGCAAACATAATGGTCATCTGAATTAAATTTGCTCATTCTCATCCCTTTGTATTCACACTGATTCCTAAGATGCTGACTTTCAATCTTGCAGCCTATTGTTTGACTACGACTAATTTACCTTCATTAAACATGTGTTTTTTTTTCCTGTGCCAGTCTTTGAGCTGTGTTTAAATGTAATCTTTAAATAATACTATTGCTATATATTTCAGAAAATGGAATTAAAATTAAAGAAATTTAGTAACCTATCCAAGATAGCTCAATGACAAAATTAGAATGCAAACCCTTCTACCAAATTCTTCGTTGTCAACCAGCTTTGGTTTGTATTCCTTATGTACTTCTGCATACCTGTTGCTAGGGACTCAAAGACATGGGCTCCGCCTATGTGAGTGGAAAACTATTAAAAAAGAAAAAATAGCCTTAATTATTTGCTTTGATGATATTAAGTCCAAATATTTCACTAATATATATACTACTTGGCTTATTTTTATCCTTGCTTGTTCTTCTTTTTTTTTTTTTCCAAGCAAAAATATTGCCCATAGAAGCCAATGCTAGTATACTTAGATCCTAAACAATAAGTAATCAACACATATCTGCCTAATGTTCTAAAATGATAATCTCACAGTGCCGGGTATTTGGGTAAGTGATAGTCTAAATAAAAATATTCAAATATCATAGCTCATTAATAAATTTTAGCTATGCAGTCTAAATGTTAGGATCTTAGAAATACTTATTTACTTTTCTCAAACTCTAGAGCACTGTAACAAACTAAAGCTGTAAGCATGTTTGGAAAAATTAATAAATTATTTTATTTACATTTTTGCTTATTTATTAAAGTTTTATAGCTGACTTCCAGGCACTGTAATAGTAAATTAATCTTATAAATTCTTAATTTATGCCCAGGGATTAATTTATTCACTAAATATGTCCAATATATTCTTGCTTTGAGGCTGTAACACGTATAGGTAATGACAAAGCCTAATTCTTCTGTTATTTCCCATTAGCTTATCTTCATTTCCTTCCAGTATCCTTATATTTCACTAATTATTTTTGCACTCATTTATAAAGCAATTTATTTTGATTAAGTAAAAGAAGAGAATTCTTAGGTTATTTTCATTAAGAGTGTTAACAAACATCTGTCTTACTAATGGAGACCTTTGCATGACCCAGTAAAAGTAAAATGCTACCAATTAGTATTACTATCCAAATAGACACAACAGCAGGGAAATAGAGCCTGGTAAATGATTTCTAAGCCAGGATGGATAAGAGGTAAGAAAAAAATAAAACAAATAGTTTTCATTGCTTTTGGTTTTCTTTCCAATGGAAATAAATAGCCCCATAGAATATGCTATTTTGACAGTACTCACTAGAGATCTTCTTTAATGATGGTTTCTGAGAAGATATGCTGGGAGATCTTAGAATAAATTATTTTAATACTTTCTTCTTGTGTAAACATTATTACAGTCAAAATCGATATACTATTTCATTGAATCTTACTAGAATGCTTTCCCAAGTTGCTTCAGTTCATCATCTAGCAGTATGCTCTCTGCCCCACTCAACTCATTTCTCCTTTAGCAAAGCACCACTTCTGTTCATGGATCTTCAACCAGAACAAAAACTTAGCCTAAAATCACTTGGATATAATTCAGACAATAGAGGCATAAAGTACTGTGATCTTTTGCAGCATTTTCACAACAAAAATGCACATTTCAAATTGGAAATTTCTGTAAGATAAGATAAGGCACATAATGTTATTTTATTGATGCAGTGTGCAATGCAATTTTTATACCCTCATATCTTCTATAATAGAAAATATGACCTGGAGCTACACATAACATCAGTATTTGGAACCATTTTAGGCCTTTGTAAAGTGTATTATGCCTTGGTGATACATTCAGGAGAAATCCAGAAGCATATAAATCTAATGATTGCCCTTAAACTACACCTTTGGGTGAGATTTCAAGTTTTCAGAGTCTGAATGTTTCTTAGCTGGTTAGAATTTTAGAACCATTGGCTATTCTTCATATGAATGTTTGGCCACTCCCCAGATGGGAACTGGAAGGGATAAGAGAATAGCATATAGAAAAGCTATTTTTATAATAGAGGCACCACAGTAATATTAAAGAATAGATCATCCATACATATAATCATGCATGTGCCCACATGCTCATAAAAACACACATGCATAAAAATCCTTTATCAAACTTTCTCATTTTGTCCTGATTTACTTTTCTAAATATCACTTCTTACCCCTTGACATATTGCTGTTTAGTCCCTAAATCGGGTCTTACTTTACTGAGTTCATGCACTGTAGCCTGCTAGACTCCTCTGTCCATGTAATTCCCCAGGCAAGAACATGGGAGTGGGGTACCATTTTCTACTCCAGATGATCTTCCCAAACCAGGGATCTAACCTGTATCTCCTGCATTGGCAGGCGGATTCTTTATCACTGAACCATATGGAAGCCCCTCGATATATTGAATATGTATTAATATGATATTTGTCTTATTCACCTATGTATCTGCACTAAATGGCACAGAATAGTTATTAAATATCTATGAATAATCAATAACTATATACAAAAGGAAACTGTGTTGCATTCTCTTATTCCGTGTAACTGTCTCTCAAAACACAAGCTCAGCGTGAATTTGATTTTTAAGCATGTTAACATTTGTGTACCTACTACTTGCCTAGTAGATGAGCAGTACTTCCTTGGTACTTGTGAGGCTGCAGATAGGAGTATAACAAGAAGCTGTCAAACATACTGCTTTTCTGAAATCTCTGTTCCATTTGAATCTCATTTCATCAGTTTTCAATGGAGAACTAATTATCATTAGTTCAGTTCAGTTCAGTTGCTCAGTCATGTCCAACTCTTTGAGACCCCATGAACCACAACAGGCCAGGCCTCCCTGTCCAACACCAACTCCTGGAATCTACCCAAACCCATGTCCATCGAGACAGTGATGCCACCCAGCCATCTCATCCTCTGTAGTCCCCTTCTGCTCCTGCCCTCAATCTTTCCCAGCATTAGGGTTTTTTCCAATGAGTCAGCTCTTCGCATCAGGTAACCAAAGTATTGGAGTTTCAGCTTCAACATCAGTCCTTCCAATGAACACCCAGGACTGATCTCTTTAAAATGAACTGGTTGGATCTCCTTGCAGTCCAAGGGACTCTCAACACTCTTCTTCAGCACCACAGTTCAAAAGCGTCAAGCCTTCAGCCCTCAGCTTTCTTAACCATCCAACTCTCACATACACACATGACCACTGGAAAATCCATAGCCTTGACTAGACAGATCTTTGTTGACAAAATATTGTCTCTGCTTTTAAATATGCTGTCTAGGTTGGTCATAACTTTACTTCCAAGGAGTAAGCATCTTCTAATATCATGGCTGCAGTCACCATCTGCAGTGATTTTGGAGCCCAGAAAAATAAAATCAGCCACTGTTTCCACTGTTTCCATTACCAGTGTTACAAATACAATATTCTTGCTTAATAGGGAAAATAAACACATAATAAATAAACAAAATTGTTTACTTTTTTTAAGTACATAAATGCCTGTGGGTAAATTTACATAAATATATAATTAATACAAATTTCAATGTATAGAAATATGTATGCAGAATCAGATATTTTGTATAAGAAATATAATGATAATTATAAAACAAAAATTTAATGTTTTCATTCAGATTAATTTGTAGATTAAGGGAAAATTTTTTAAACCCTTTACAGGTAAATGTTTAGTTGTGACATGGAAACTGAAAGTATAATTTGATTTGTTACACATAAAATTAGAAGATTGTCTACCTTAGATGAAATATTTAGGTATAGTTATGACTAAAGATAGAAGTTCCATTTTTTAAGAAAGATAACTTAAGAATTCTTCCATACTATCACTCAGTTATTATTAGGTTAAAGAATTTCCTTTTCATTATTGACATATTATGCTATTCATTACCCAAATATATTTATATCTCTCTTAATATAATGCCAGCATATAGTAGATTCAAAATTTTACTACCATAGTTTGACATACATCTATGATTTATACTGTAATTATGCTTTAAATTTATGATGACATAATATATCATATTATAAATATCATATCATATAAATATTTAATTCCTTTTACAGAATATTTTGAAAAAGTTATTATTTGATAATGCTTATTAATATACTAAAGTAATAGATCATATGATTGCAAAATAACCTAGACTTAATTAAAATAAATGCTGTAAATTTGTATAATTCTAGATTAAATACAATTATTAAAAACATTTCTTTGATTTTTCTTTCACTTTAACCTATGATGCCATTTGTTTTGACATAAATATTTTAGTATAATGAGATTCTTACATTTGTTTTAAAAATAAGGAAAATATTTTAAAAATGTTATTTTAAAATATTTTAAGTGATTAATAATAAAATGGTCAAATTTCAGAATTATTACTGAACTGATTTTTACATTGATAAGGTTTATATAATGACTCCAAGGATTGCATTTAAAAATAGAAAAATCACACAAAATTGTATTTTTAAAACATTTTTGTAGGGCTTCCCTGGTGGCTCAGATCATAAAGAATCTGCCTACAATGCAGGCAACCAAGGGTTCAAACCCTGGGTCAGGAAGATACCCTGGAGAAGGAAATGGCAATCCACTCCAGGATTCTTGCCATGAGACTCCCACGGACAGAGGAGCCTGGTAAGCTACAGTTCATGCAGTCCCAAAGAGTTGAACATGAGTGAGTGACTAACACATTCATTTTCACTTTCCACTCCAATACTCTTGGCTGGAAAATCCCATGGACGGAAGAACCTGGTAGGCTACAGTCCATGGGATCGCGAAGAATCCGACGAGACTTCACTTTCACTTTTCACGTTCCTGCATTGGAGAAGAAATGGCAACCCACTCCAGTGTTCTTGCCTGGAGAGTCCCAGGAACTGGGGAGCCTGGTGGGCTGCCCTCTATGAGGTTGCAAGAGTCGGACACGACTGAAGCGACTTAGCAGCTTAGCAGCCCTAAGGTTAATTATATTGTAAGCATATTACTAAAAAATATTGAGTTAGAAATTAAATTGCTAGAATCAACTCAAAGAACACTGAGGTCACAATCTGTGAATAAGAATTGCAAAGCATGCTTTTACAAGTGTCAACATTTTGCATTGAAGATAGAAACAACTGTGAAGTGTTCCACACACAATATTCCTTTTTGTGTGCTTTCTTAATTTTTCAGACTGTGTTTAGAAAAAATGGAGAGGTCAAAGAAAGCAAAATAGAAGATTTCAGAGTACATTATGCTGCTGTCACACATGTGCTAACAAATTGTCCCATGCACCTCTTTGAATTAGCAGAGAACGTTGGTGTACAAAAGGCTAAGGAATATATAATTCAATTTGTATATGATTACAGGCAACTTCGAAACTGAGGTTGTTTACTGTTTTAACTCTATTTTTTTTTTAAATTTCTCATATAATTAGTTGTTTGAGAATTGCTTTTCATAAAGCAATATTAAACTGTTGTTTTTCTGATTTTCCATTTACATTCCTTGTGTAGTGTGTGCTTATGCTCAGTTGTGTCCAACTCTTTGTGACTCCCACGGAATATAGCCCTCCAGGCTCATTCCATGGAATTTTCTAGGCAAGAATACTGAGGTGGGTTGCCATTTCCTTCCCCAGGTGATCTTCCTTACCCATATCTCTTCTGTCTCCTGCCTTGGCAGGCAGATTCTTTACCAATCAAGCCACTTGGGAACTGGTGTAGGAATTGACATTCCTTTAAAAAAGTCAATTGTCAACCAAATTTCTCTTTTTCCTTTGCCTTTCCTTCCCCTCTCCTTCTTTCACAGTCTCTCTCTTTCTCTCTAGTTTTTGTTGTTTATAGTTTTTATTGTTCAGCAATATCAAAGGAGGGTGCAAGTCCCAATCACTATTTCTTTTGTGACAAGTAAAGGGAATGAGAAGCTATTCTTCACAATATGATATCTACTGGAAAATATATATATAATGGAAAAATACATCCAATATTATTTTAATTCTAGAAAATTAATTTGCTTGCCAATGTTGGAGACACAAGAGACATGGATTCCATCTCTGAGTTGGGAAGATGACCTGGAGCCAGAAATGATAATCCACTCCAGGATTCTTGCCTGATAAGTCCTATGGACAGAGAAACCTGGCAGGCTTCCATGGGGTCACAGAGTCCAGCACAGCTAAGCAACTGAGCATACACACAGACAAAGCATTGCAAAAATGTGTAACGTACTATTTCTAATGGAGAGATCATTATGGATAATAATTACCTTCTAGATTCCTTCCTATTGTTTGAAAAGACTCAATGAGCATGAATTTGTCTTTAACCTACAAAATATTATTTTTTTTTTGTAAATAAATAGTAGCAAAATGTACTAGTAAGAAATTAGTAACCTGTTCAATGTATTGGAGGGTTAGAACATTGTCTGCCTATTTTTGTTCAAAATCTTTCACTAGAAGAATATAATTATCTTAAATTGTAAGAAGTCAAAAAGTGAAAATACAGACTTACAAAGTTTTATACTTGTGTTGCTAAATCATTCTGTATTTTAAAAAAGTAATCAATGGAAGAGAAATTTAAGTGGAAATTTTATTTCAGGCTTTTAAAATAATTTAATATTTTTTAAGAATGATTTATCCACATCCTTAAATGTACAGTTAGCTTTCAAGAGTGACATGTGATCTGTCTTCTATCATAAGGATTCCGTGGATGGAAAATAACTACAGATGCTCAACAATAGCTGAAATAATGTGACATGTAAGGTAGGAAAAAAACGAAAAGATTTCAAGTGGAAACAAATGTGTTACTTGAGTTTGTAGGGAAAGAAGAAATTATATTAGTAAATTAACAAGAAATGTGACATATTGTTAAGAAACTTTATAATTAAAAGATGAAAAATAAGCTAAAAAATATACTAAAATAGAAAGAAAATTCTAATCTTCCTTTTGTTAAAACAAAACAAAACAAACAAACAAAAAGTGTCCTGTATAACTTAGATGTTAGCACTGAGTGAGTGATAGTATTTGTTAGTTGAAAATACTTTGAATGTAAAAGAGATACATAAGATAGAAATTTAGACTGTAGGAAAAAAAAATGAAGAAGAAAGTAAATATCATTCTAAGCCAATTGTTTGCAGTTTATTTGTAACATTTTAACAAGTACTCATATACACCAAATTAATAAATATCAGGAATGTAAACTGGGGCAAATACAACTATTTAGAAAGACACGGAATAGTCTTCAATGTTTTTTAAGCTGACTCTTCAGTCACAGTTATAAATTTTATTTATGTAGGCAGTACTCTTTTCTTTATAATATTCTTATATCTTACATATTTTTTCTGCTTTTACAAATGAATTAGTTCATTATAGTACCTAATTTCTTTTTATGTCAAATAAATGTATTTATTAACATATTACATATTAAAATTCATTGAGGCAATTTTTGTAATTCAAATAAACTAATATAATTTAATTTAGTCAAGTATTCAACTTTATTAAGGTAGTGTCATTTATAGTTTTTCCTTATTTTTTTATTATTCACATCTCTTAAAAAACAATATTAATAGTCTATAACTTTTACATAGTGTGTTTATTTATTTGTTTAATTAGCTTTTTAGTTAGTATATTGATCAACGTTTTTTTCCTGACTTCTTATTACTTCTAATACATTAGGTTGCTTCAAACATTACCTGTGTTCATCATGTGGTTCAATTAACATTCAGATTTTTCTTTCTAACAAGCTTTATTGGAGGTTGATGTTCTCACAACGTTGCACCTTGTGAAACTCACTAATTCATTATCTCGGCTTATGTGGTATTCTAAAAATGAATCCAGTGGTGAAGAGCACAATAATTAAATGATACAAGTCTTGTGCAGCTCAAAGATTGTCAGTGAGCTAACAGGAAGGAATCTCTGAATGGCATTCTTTAGACAGTTATATTCATAGAAGAGTATTTCATTTCCATTGCATCTTTTTAATTATTTATGAAAATAATATACAGGGTTAACTCTCAAGATAAACATGAAAATCATAGAGATAATATTTTGATCTTTTTTCTGTCTAGATACAAAGTAATTCTTTTACAGATGCACATCAAATTGGGCTCAAAAGAGCTACTCTCTGTAATAATATAGGGCTCACATACTTTGTTATTCTAGGAAATTGTAAATTGATAATGTGATGGCTTGTCTCAGTATCCTTTCATGAATTAAATTTAAGCTATCAAGTCTAGAATCATTAAACTAGTCCTACTTATCTTCTAATCTTTAAAATATGCATACATATTAAAAAATAATGCAGAGATAGAAGATAAAAATAGCTAAAGTTATAGATTTTTTCACAAACCAAATAGTATTTTGAGTCACATATTCAATGCGTATATTAACTCATTTCTGGAAGAGGAAACTAAGGCACAGGGAGTTTACATAGCATGTCTAAATTCAGAAAATTGAAGCCAGAATTCTAGTCCAGTAATCTTGTTCTAGAGAGAGTACTCATAGGCACCATAGTATACTACTCCCAATGTAGTCACACTTTATAGTCATCAGTCTATTGTCATTCAAAACCATATAGTATTCATTTTATTTCTGATTTTAATACATTAGAAAAATCTAGGAGTAGAAAAATCCACCAGAAAAGAAACCTCAAGAAAGTATTTTTAAAATGATAGTATTACATTTGCCAAAATATTTAATTACAAATATGGATTTTATTAATGTTGTTACAAAAAATACAGGATACCCCATTTGGGAATATTTGGGATATGTTTGCACTGAAACAGATTTGCTGTTTACCTGAAATTCAAATTTAATTGTATATCTTATATTTTTGTTAGCTAAATATGGCAACACCAATTTCATAAATTAACACATAAGATCATAAGAAAGCAACTTAATTTACCTTAAAACTTGATGTATTATACTGCATAGCTTTAACTTTTATAAACTCAAATATTTTTCAGTTGTATATTTCAAAGTTTTTAATGACTATAAATTAAATAATAAATAAATTCTAAATCAGTATTCAACTCTCATTCACAGTAAAAGACATAAAAGGTGATTATGGCATGGTTTATAACACTCAGAAAGAAACACAATTTAAAAATCCAGAAACATATGTGTATATGTAAACATATATATGAACATGAATGTGTATAAATGCATGCATGTGTAACTTAGGTCACTTTAGTCATGTCCAGCTCTTTTTGACCCTATGGACTGTGACTCGTCAGGATTCCAAGGGATTCTCCAAGCAAGAATACTGGAGTGTGTTGCCATGTCCTCTTCCAGGGGATCTTCCTGGCCCAGAGATCATGTCCACATCTTCTGTGGCTCCTGTGTTGCAGGCAAATACTTCACTTCTGTGTCACTGTGGAAAGCCCAAATATATGTATTAGTTCAGTTGAGGTCAGTCACTCAGTTGTGTCTGATTCTTTGCAACACCATGACTGCAGCATGCCAGGCCTCCCTGTCCATTATCAACTCCCAGAGTTTGCCCAAACTCATGTCCCTCGAGTCGGCGATGTCATCCAACCATCTCATCCTCTGTCGACCCATTCTCCTCCTGCCCTCAATCTTTCCCAGCATCAGAGACTTCAGTGATTCAGCTCTTCGCATGAGGTGGCCGAAATATAGGAGTTTCAGCTTCAACATCAGTACTTCCAATGAACACCCAGGACTGAGCTCCTTTAGGATGAACTCTAAAGGTTGGATCTCTTTGCTGTCCAAGGGACTCTCAAGAATCTTCTCCAACAGCACAGTTCAAAAGCATCAATTCTTTGGTGCTCAGCTTTCTTTATAGTTCAACTCTCACATCCATGCATGACTACTGGAAAAACCATAGCTTTAACGAAATGGACCTTTGTTGATAAAGTAATGTCTCTGCTTTTTATTATGTTGTCTAGGTTGGTCAATATATGTATATGGACATTCAAAACACATAATTGAGCTAAAGAAACAAAATGGATGTCTCCACAGATCAGAAATGAAAAAGACGTTCTAAATTTCAGTGGAACAGAGATCAATATCATCTATGCCTCACCTCTGGAATCTACTAATAAGCACTCACTAAAATTGCTGTATGTAAGAGAGGAAAAAGCATGAAACATAAGAAAATATGCTATTCTAACTCACTGGTAACCCCCCCCAAAATGCAAATTAAAATAATAACAACAACTTAAATGCCCTTCAACAGGAGACTGAATGAAACAGATGTAGTATATACATACAGAGTGCTATTACTCAGCCATAAAAAAGAATGAAATAATGCCTTTTGCAGCAACATAGATGGACCTAGAAATTATCATACTGAATAAAGTAAGCCAGAAAGAGAAAGATAGATATCATATTGATATCATTTATGTGTGGAGTCTAAAAATTGATACAAATAAGTGTGTGTATATATATATATATATATATATATATATATATATATGGAAATAGACTCACAGACATAGGGGGAAAAAAAAACTTATGATTACCTAAAAGGAAAGGGTTGAGGAAGGGATAAATTAGAAGTTTGGGATTAACATATGCACAATATCTGTGTGTGTGCTGTAGTCCATGGGGTCACAAAGAATCAGGACTGAGCAACTGAACTGAACTGAACTAATACGTAAAATAGATAACCAATGAGGACCTATAGTATAGCACCAGAAACTACCCTATATTTCGAAATAACTTACAAGGAAAAATAATCTGTTAAGAATATATTTGCATATATGCTGTGCTGTGCTTATTTACTCAATTGTGTCTGATTCCTTGCAACGCTATAGACTGTAGTCCACCAGGTGCCTCTGCCCATGGGGATTCTCCAGGCAAAAATACTAGAGTGGGTTGCCATAACCCTTCTTCAGGCTATCTTTCCAACCCAGGGATCAAACCCAGGTCTCCTACATTGTGGGCAGATTTTTTTAACTTCTGAGCCACCAGGGAAGCCCAAGAATATTGGAGTGGGTAGCCTATCCCTTCTCAGGGGAATCTTCCTTATCCAGGAATCGAATCAGGGTCTTTTGCATTGCAGGGGCTTCTTTACCAGCTGAGCTACTAGAGAAGCCCATACACATATATATGTATAGCTAAATCACTTTGCTGTGATTTAGCACACTTGAAACTGACACAACACTGTAAATCAACTATACTTCAATTTAAAAAAAATAGATTTCAGACCAGAGCTTATCTAAGACTAGGAAATGCTTTTATCATATAATATCATGATTTAAAAAATTACAATGTACTCATAACCATATATAGTGTCTTCATTTAGCCTTTCCTTATCATTTTCTGTCACTGAATAAAAATCTGCTTTTTGAATAAAACAAACAAAAAATTAAGAAATGGTATTTCAGGCCCTTGATATGGACAGAATTTTAAAATGACAATATAAAGTGTTGGGAAAGATAAAGAACAAAAGCAATTCCCATATACTGCTGATAAAGCTAAACTGTGAAAATCACTGAGAAGAGCAGTTTATCAATATCTAATGTTACTGAAAATATGCATACTCTTTGATCCATTTCCTTATAGTAGGATAACTATAATGCAACTGTAATTGCAGAACATATTTTTTCGACTAGTAGGTAAGTGCACTTCTTATGCTATAATATTTTAGAACTTTTTTGAATTCCTGAATTGTTTGATAATAATTATTGAATTTTTTTAAAAAATTAAAAGAGAAGATTTATTTAAAAAAAACTATGGAGGAAAATTCTTTTAAATCTAAATGAATTTTCAGAATTAGGTGAAGCTAGAGACAACTGAGCAATTTTGAAGGAAAAGTAATTCCAATCTAGAATTCTAAACAATAAAGTATACTTTTACTACAAAGTATGAGTAGAAATGTACATCATCATATATCATATTATTTGCAATATCATATATTAACAATCTTACCCAGGAAGACAGTGGCTATTGTTTATTAGCAAAACAAGGATATGAAAAATCTTGAAGGGGCAACACTTGGAAATGCAAAAAGCAGGATATCTAAAATAGATAATAAGTGAAGCAAGCTCTTAGGATGATGATATCAAGAAAGCCCTAAGATAAAATTTGTGTAGTGAGGATAGTGAACACTGAGCCTAAAATACAAAAAAAAAAAAAAAAAAATCAGAGGGCTCTAACAGTGAGGTTTCTAGAAAAAAAATTGAATTAATAAATAAAAGGATGCATTGTTTAAAAGTACTGTCAGGACATTGGAATCAAGTGATTAAGACAGCATGTAAACCCAAAGCCACATAATTAAATAATTTATAATTAAGAATGGAAATTATACAGCAGTGGTTTAGCTATGTACAATATTTATATAGAAAGATATTGATGCTGAACATTATTTAGCAAAAGAGAATTGATTGAATGTAACAAAATGCTTAAGGGCTTCCATGATGGCTCAGTGATAAAGAGTCTGCCTACACTGCAGGACATGTGGGTTCAATTCCTGGGTCGGGAAGATTCCCTGGAGGGCAAAATGGCTACTCACTCCAATCTTTGTGCCTAGGAAATCCCGTGGACAGAGGAACCCGGCAGGCTACAGTTCAAGGGGCCACAAAAGTTGGAAGCTCTAGAGGAAATAAAGAATTTTCTCTTCTGCAAATTTCAGAGGCAGCATGTTTCTGCCAACATCTTGATATCATAGATTGCTTTCAAAGCTGTAAGACAATATATTTCTGTTGTTTTAAGCCACCCAGTGTATAGTACTGTGTAACAGACATCCCTAGAAGTATAAGTTATACATAAAATGAGTAAAGAGAGGATATGATAGGGACAGAGTAGTAATGAATGACGGGGAATGGGATAGGCTAAATGGATGCAAATATTAATACTGCTGAAAATTTTCTCAGATGAACATAGTTGCCTAAGCACAAATTATGAAATTTTGGAGTAGGGACTCTAATTAATGATGATAAAGCACAAGGCATTGAGGGAGGATGCTAAATGCGAAGAGAGGAAAATACTAATATTAATAAAATAGGTTAGAATGATAAAAAGGAGAGAATAGAGCAAAAGTCAGCGATGCATATACTAAAGATTTTACTGATAGAAAGGGATGACTGGAAATTCTAAAGATTATTCATTTGGGAGGAATAAGTTACTGTATATTTTGATACTATCTGCTTCACAACAGCAATAATTGAAAAAGTAAGAAAGAAGATAAATTACATGGAGTCAGTAGTAGTGAGTATATTAAGGCATTGCATATCAGGGTATTGCAAAGAAGCTATCTTCAGCAGATTACAGGAGAAATTTCGTCTTCTGAGGATAGCAAATATTCAGTTAACTTAAGCAACTTATGTGGTTAGGAAGACTTTGGTATAATAGACCTTGAGTTCTAGGGGCCACCGTGAAATGATTTGGAAAGTTCTGAAGGATTGGAGATTGGATATGAGCAGAACAGCATGTGGATATGACAACAGTTACTGGTGACCTGGGAAGCTTTCCCTTTTGTAGATGATTGAGTCTTCTGTCTTGACAGGTTTACTTCATTTCATAAGAGATTCAGTCAGAAAACTAATCATTCATCCAGAATATTTAGTTAAATATAATGGGTCCTGTTGGTTATTGCATCTTTCTTCAGTCAGAAATAATACTGATAATGAGAATGTATGAATCAGGATACACCTTTTTCACCACAGTGCAGTTTGAAAGCCTGAGGGGGTAGGGAAATACAAACTCTGAGGGTATTTTTTGTTTTTGTTGAAAGAGTCAGTTTCCTAAGAATAATGTGACATGTCAATGTAGAAATTCATGCTTAAATCTTGACCATATAATCTCTTTGAACTGCCTTCCCAATAGACAAACCTACCCAATATAGACATTCCAAATTCCATATACTCTTTTTTTTTTTTTTATTGTTTTTGCCATACATTGTCATGATATCACCATGGGTTTACATATGCTTCCCCTCCGGGTCCCCCCTCCCTCCTCCCTCCCCCCCGGGAAATCTCGCTGCACCAGTCCCGAGCATCAGTCCTGGGCTGGCGATTGATTAGACACATGACAATTAACATGCTTCAATGCCCTTCTCCCATCTCATCCCACCCTTACCCTCATCCACAAAGTCCACAAGTCTATTCTATACATCTGCATTCCTTTTGCTGTCTCGCATGTTGGGTTCTCGTTACCGTCTTTCTAAATTGCATATATATGCGTTAATATACTGTATTGTTGTTTTTGCTTCTGGCTTACTTCACTCTGGATAATGGGCTCCAAATTCCATATACTCTTATACAAAGTAGCTATTTACAAATATTTGTAAGATCATGTTATCAATGCCTCAAGACATGTCCCCTACCCCACCAAACAAACACACATACACATGCACAATTTAATTTCCAGGTTCTAAAATAGCATCTAGTTTTTGCTAGGTGGATTTGTTTTAACAAATGAATAAAACATACCATGATGAAATCGTTTATGTATTTGAAAGAATACAAGATGGATTTGGAGGGTTCAAAATCATGGCTTATTTTGGTAGATAGTTGGTATGAGGGTCATTATAGATGGATATAAATAAAAAGTTAATGTGATTTGGTGTAGAGGTTGTTTGCTAAATCTAAGAATTAGAAGCAGAATATTTAAATATGTAATAGTAGAAAGGAAGAGAGAACAGATATAGAGAACAATGGAAATACTGAAATACTTCATATTAGATAACCAAGAATTCTGATAATTTAGAGCTAAACATTTGACTTTTTTGCCTTAGTTTCTGGAACTCTGCACACAATATTGATTTATTGGCTGTAGGTTCAGGATTGGACTTCCCTGGTAGCTCAGCTCGTAAAAAATCCCCCTGCAATGCAGGAGACCCTGGGTTTGATTCCTGGGTCAGGAAAATTCCCCAGAGAAGGGATAGATTACTCACTCCATTAATTTTGGGCTTCCCTCGTGGCTCAGATGGTAAAGAATCTGCCTGCAGTGTGGAAGACTTGGGTTTGATCCCTGGATTGGGAAGACCTCTTGGAGGAGGGCATGTGACCCATTCCTGTATTCTTGTCTGGAGAATCCCCATGGATAGAGGAACCTGGCAGTCGACAGCCCATGGGGTCACAAAAAGATGGACATGACTGAGTGACTAAGCACTGGACAGCACAGCATGAAGACTAGAGATTGCCTGAATACTGACACCTAACTTATCATTGAGTGGTTTCCAAAAATATCAGAAAGCTTACAAAGTAAATCAAACATACACGATCACTAATTAGATTAATTATTGATTTATTTGACTCAAAATGTCATAATGTCAGTAAGTATGAGAAAATTTTTCTCAATAATAGAAGTGTCTTTCCAATAAGATTGAAATATATAGTTGGTCTTAACTGATGAATATGAAAATAGATTAAAGAAGATAAACAAAAGAGAGTGTCATGGGACAACTGGCAAATCTATTCAAAAATTTTTGCTCAGCACTCAACCTAAAAGTGGGACAATAGTTTATTCTTGCAAAAGCACATAAATATAGCATATGTTACACTCAAGGGATATAAACTACAAAACAGGGTAGCACTTTCTTAAGTTGATACTGCTGTAATGATAACACAGAACAAAGGAGATGTATGCAAATATAGTTTTCCAATGTATTCTAGCAGAGTGCTTGCAAGTTAAACATACAGCCTGATCCAAAATAGGGAATGAGACAAGAATTCCTAAAAGGGTAAGGTCATGAGAGTCATTTTGGCATATCAGGACATATGAATTTTGTCCTAGAGAATGAATTCCCTAAGGCCATACATCGTATTGTGAAAAAGTATTTGCCTTAAAAAATATGTAAAATTAAAAATTTAAAAATAATTAATCATCTAGCATGTCATCAACTTATTTTAAATACTGGTAATAATGTATAATTTATATGAATTTATATTTTGACATTTTATTTTAAAATTATCTTATGTACTTATTCACATACAGCTCCTCCAGTCTTTGCTAAGAACAGTTTTTATCATGTAAATTACCATATGTGAAATCAATCACCAGCCCAGGTCTGATGCTTGATACAGGGTGCTCAGGGCTGGTGCACCAGGATGACCCAGAGAGATGGAATCAGGAGGGAGGTGGGAGGGGGATTCTGGAAGGGGAACATATGTATACCCATGGCGGATTCATGTCAATGTATGGCAAAACCAACATGATAATGTAATGAAAATAAATAAATGAATACATCCAGAGAGAGGGAATTGGGAGGGAGGAGGGAGGGGGGTTCTGGAGGGGGAACATACGCATACCCATGGCAGTTTCATGTCAATGTATGGCAAAACCAACACAATAAGGTAAAGAAAAATTTAAAAACATATATATAAATACATTGAAAAAAAAGAATTATTAAATACAAACAAGAAAAAAACCTACAAGAATCATTATTTATATGCTAAGTGGGCCTGACTTCTATTTATAACATGTCATTTAAAATTGTGCATCTATTTCCACATTTTGAAGAAATGATCTAGATATAAGAGGACAGATTGAATGAGATACCACCTAACACCAATCAGAATGATCATCATCAGAAAATATATAAACAATAAATGCTGGAGAGGATGTGGAAAAATAGGAGCCCTACTACTACTGTGTTAGAGGGAATGTAAATTGGTACAGCTACTATGGATAACCGTACGGTTGTAAAGAGTCAGACACAACTGAACACATGCACACACACACACACACACACACACACACACACACACACACACACAC
>ML661906.1:5064935-5089551 GCA_007570785.1 Antilocapra americana | reverse complement strand
CACACAGAGATCCCTTTAAAAAAGCTAAAAATAGAACTACCATATAACCCTGGGCATATATCTGGAGAAAAACGTGCTTTGAAAGGACCCATGCGCCTCATGAGGTGCTATTTACAATAGCTAAGACATGTAAGCAACCTAAATGTCCATTAACAGATAAGTGGATACAGACATGGTACATGTATACAATGGAATATTAGCTATTGAAAAGAATGAAGGAATGCCATTTGCAGCAACATGGATGAAACTGGAAATTAACATACTAAGTAAGTCAGGCAAAGACAAATATCACATGATAATGTTTATGAGCAGAATCTTAAAAAAAAAAGAAAAGGTATAAATGACCTTATGTTAAACAGATTCACAGAACAGATTTATGATTACCAGGGAAAGTGGTGGGTGAGGGATAGGTAGTTTGGGAGTCTGAGATGGACATGTACACACTCTTATATTTAAAATAGATTATCAACAAGGACCTATTGTATAGCAAAGGGAATTCAGCCCAATAGTCTGTAATAGCCTAAATGGATAAATATTTTGAAAAAGAAAAAATATATGTATATACATAATTGAATAACTTTGCCATTCATCAGGAACTGACACACCATTTTTAATCAACTATATACCAATATAAATTAAACATTTAGAAAGGGTATCTCCTTTTTGTTTCATCTGGTTAACCACACTAAAATGTAATTATCATACCTCTGTGTTGTTTTTAATAACTTTGAATCACCTTCCACTACTGTGATATCTATTTTGCTTAGCTATTTTCTGTAGATATTTTAAATTAATTACATTATTTTAGAATTAGTTTACCCAAACCATGACTTTACACTGTATTTAAACATAGTATTCAAAGTATAAGCTCATTATTTTATATTTCATGTGTAGGGGTTAGAGTGTACAGGTGTCTGGAAAAAATTCAGTCTTGATAGCCTTGCTTCCATATATAGAAAATTATTCCTAAAGTGATGACTGAACTTCAAATATATTTTTGCTTTTTTCACATTAAGTATTGTCTTTATTTAATTTTACTAGCACAAAACAACCTGAATATCTTCTGCTTTGTGCAATAGATGTTTCTTGAACTCTCAGTTTCTCAGAATACTTTCATATCACCTTGGGGGAGTGACCTAACTTCAGTGTGTTTCAGTTTTCACTTCATATGATAGCACATAGATAATAAAGTTCACACAGAAGCTGTGAAGATAATTGTATAGCACTGTGCAAATGTAAAGTGTTGTATAAATATGACAAAAATGAGTTACTCAGTTATTTAATTTCATCCTGGCTTTTCCATAAATGTACTCTTGCTGGAGTGTTGCTATAGCCTCAAGTGGATACAATAAAATTGCTTTGCCAGTAGACACTTAAGCAACTAAGGAGTTATTTTTTTCAGGGGCTTAAGCCTATATTAAAGGGAAATAAAGTCAGAGATTGGTAAAATGTCAGGAAAAACAAATATATTTTTCTCTAACTGGGAGGAAGCATAGGTAACATACATATCTTACCATATGTATCCCTGGTGTAAAGTAGAAAGCAAACTGAGATGTGTGCTCTTACTTATTTGTATGACAATGTTCTGTATTATACAAAGAGAAAGTTTTGGATTCATAGAAATCTAAATTTAAAGCACTACTTAGTTACTCTGGTGTTGCAAACTTGAATGTTATACATATATGTATCTATATGACAACTGTAATTGTAAATATTTTCTAACAAAAAGTAATAGACAATTTTAAGAAACTTTATTAATTCTGTTCAACTTTCTATTATCCAAAATAAAATTGGAATATGTAAGCATCATTAATACCTGTAACATCTGGCTTCCACATTTCTGATTCTATCTTTGGACATTATTAAAAGTACTGTCAAATTTATTCTAACTTCTTAAACATAACAAATTGATCAGGACCAGGATCATACTAGGGAGTTCTAATATTTCAATATTTCAGATGGTGACTGAAGCCAAGACATTAAACGATGCTTACTCCTTGGAAGAAAAGCTATGACCAACTTAGACAGCATATTAAAAAGCAGAGACATTACTTTGTCAATAAAGGTCTGTCTAGTCAAAGCTATGGTTTTTCCAATAGTCATGTATGGATGTGAGAGTTGGACCATAAAGGAGGCTGAGTACTGAAGAATAGATGCTTTTGAACTGTGGTGTTGGAAAAGACTCTTGAGAGTCCCTTGGACTGCAAGAAGATCGAACCATTCATTTGTAAAGTAAATCAGTCCTAAATATTCATTGGAAAGACTGATTCTGAAACTGAAGCTCTAATACTTTGGCCACCTCATGCGAAGAGTTGACTCTTTGGAAAAGTCCCTGATGCTGGGAAAGATTAAAGACGGGAGAAGAAGGGGATGACAGAGGATGAGATGGTTGGATGGCATCATCGACTCCATGGCCCTGCGTCTGGGTAAACTCCAGGAGTTGGTGATGGACAGGGAAGCCTGGCATGCTGCAGTCCATGGGGTCGCAAAGAGTCGGACACAACTGAGCAACTGAACTGAACAACCAGTTTAAAACCTGAAATTATTTTAGACTTAATTCACCTTTTTCCCCCCAACACTCCTGTCTTAGTTAATTTCATTTGTAGAATGTTTCAATATGTGTCCCCTTATGCATCAACCTGATGAACTCCCCAATGATGCTTGAAAGAGGAACTAGAAGAGCAACAAAGCTTATCTTTGGTAAATTTCAGTGACTCTAGAGAAGCCTTATGAGACAATAGTCAAGTTTTTCAGTGAAACCCTCCTCCTGGAATCACTGTCTTCCAGTTCAGTTTTGTCTCTGCATCTGTTCATTCCTGCATGAAAACTATGCTGTCACCTGGACGTTTTGTTCACACTTCCCCCTGAACCACTTAAGGTTCAATAAACATTTACTTTGAATATAATTCAATGTGCTTATTTTTTTGCTGGAATGAGAGGAAGATAAACTAGATTGAGGAAGGTGTAAAAGCCTTTTTTACTTGCTATTGTTCTTGAAGGGTAGCTGTAGCGAGGATTTCCAGATGAACTGTATATTTCTGTCCTCATTTTTATGTTCTCAAAATGAAAATGAACAATAATAATGTATAAGATAATAATATTTTTTCTCTTCAAATTGGCCTATTTTGGCTGAAAAAAATCAATTTTCAATTGAGATGACACAGAGACAAGGAGTTTCTATATTAGAAATTTAGAAATTAGTTAATTGAAATATACATATCTAGAGAGATTTTCCCTGAAAGATAACTATGTAAGTATTCCTTTTCACACATTCTGCTCTTTTTTTAAAAGAAAGAATGTAATGTACAGTTCTTACTCAACTTTGAGGGCCTACCCTTTAACTTCTTGAGCTTGACATGTCTCTATTTCTGTTTCTCATCTGTCTGTGTGCCTGCTCTCTCTCCCCTGCGCATGCAGACGTGCTGGATTCCACACAATATTTTGTTGCTGCCTCTACTGAGTAGTTGAAAGAGATTAAGTGGATGTGTCTGGGATAAAAGCATATCTTCAAAATTTTAAATACTCTTTGCAGTAGTTCTTGTAGAGTAATGTACGGCATTGCAATGTACATCCTCATGAGAAGTAAAATTCATTACAGCAGATGTTGGCCAGTTCTCTAGAGGCTTCTGGTTCCTGAGAAATTCACCTGTGAGATACTACAAAATTAGATAGAAGAATGACTTTCAAATATTGTACCTTCAAATTAATTATATAGAATAAAAAAGAAAAAATGCTTAACAGCTGCTCTAATTTAGGGCTAAGGACCATCCAATGTAGCATTCACTATTTATTAGATATTTAATTTCTATTCTGATTGACATGTGCTACATTATGAGTGGGGGAAAAAAAGTTATTTATAACCTCTGCCACCGAGCAGTTTAAAATCTAGTTGAGTGTGCTTTAAGGTAAAATGCAAGGTGTTAAAAATAGACTAGTAATATATTTTAAACTTTTAATGGCCATCAGTGCCTTCCACAGGACCCCCATTCCAAAATGTGATGATGTTTTAGTACTTTCCACCTTCCTAAAGCCTCTTCTGCATAAGTCTAGCTCCTCCAACTCCTCATTGCCACCCTTAATTTTATTGGATTTACTAATGTACAACTCAGATTTTCAGCGGTTTGTAGAGGATTTAGAACAAGGACAAATTAAACAGAAAAAAAAAGGACAGTTTTCACCTCTCTTGAATGAGAGGATTAACTTCAACAAATTGCAATTATTTTAACAGTAATCCACATAAGACTGCCTATAAAAGTCTTTAATGAAAACATTTTCCTTAGCAAATTTGTACTACTTTTTATTTAAATGTTTTTAAAAATCATTAAAATGATTCCCATGATTTAAACATACTTCCAAACTCACTAGAGTAATTTGGAATAATTTTTCTTTTCTTTACATGATCTTTTTGGTTTTGCCCTACATTGACATGAGTCCGCCATGGGTATACACCTGTTCCCCTTCCAGAACCCCCCTCCCACCTCCCTCCCCATCCCATCCCTCTGGGTAATCCTAGTGCAACAGCCCTGAGCACCCTGTATCATGCATCAAACCAGGGCTGGCGGTTCATTTCATATACGATAATTGACATGTTTCAATGCCGTTCTCCCATATCATCCCACCCTTGCTGTCTTCCATAAAGTCCAAAAGACTGTTCGATACATCTGTGTCTCTTTAGCTGTGTGTTGTAGCTTACAGATCAAGAAACAGAATCCATAAAATAAAAATATTCCACTCTTTCTTCCACTGGATTATAATAATTCTGACAAACATGGATGTGAAAGTCCAGTTAATTCATGCCAACTTTGCCCTGTTGAAGCACCCTATTTTTGCCACTTGCTGAAATGGCATGCTTCCTTTTAAATTTTCTCAGCCTTTTATTCATAATACATTTTGGAACATCTATGTCTATAACTCTAAAGTAGCATTAAATATAATACAGATTGTGCTGTTTTATCTTCAAATACATATCCTATAAATTAATCTATTTTGGATTTTAATAAAAGGTTCTTTTATTAGGAAATCAAAATAGCTATTGAGAAACTATATATTCTGAACATTTAAAAAAATTCTGTCCCCAGAAATACTCAAAAAGGCAAGAAGTAAAGAGAACAGCATAATAATTTAGGTTTTAGAAGTATAATTTATTTTTAAAGACCTAAGAGATTAAATACGAGTAAATAACAAGATATAAGTAAGTAATTGAGCAATACATATAATAAAGAAGTAATGATTACATAATCTACTGTGAATTTGGGGGAAAGTAAAATATTAATGAAAATTCCCATTGTTCATTTTAAAAACATATATCTTGAGCACATAATAGACTCGACATTGAATAAATCATTAAATAAAACATTAATTATACACAATACATTAATATTGCAAAGATTTTACAGAAATTAATAGATGAGTAAATAAACACCTCCCTAAACTATTTACCTTAAACCAGATTTTAAAATAAGATAATATAGCTATTATCACAAAGGAGTTTGTCTCTTTAATTATAGGGAAAAGTTTATGGTCTCTTTAATTATAGGGAAAAGAAGAAAATCTATATACAAGTAAGCAATTTTTTAAAAGTTTAAAACACAAAAGAAGATCAAGTAATAATATAGAACAAGGGAAATGAAAGAATACAATGCTTAAGCTCAATTTATTTATTCAGTATTGTGGGCCAGGCACAGTTTTGGACACTAGAAATATAGTATTGAGAATAAAAGAAAATAACTTTTTCTTGTGGAACACTGAACAAGAACAATACATGCTAAGAAAATATATAAAAGAAGATAGGAAATGTGCTAGAGTGGGATCCAATATTATAATATGTCCAAGGACAGTCTTACAGATTGTGTCATAAGAATAATGACCTGAAGGAGGAAAAATAGCAAGTCATGAATGAAGATGAAGATGAAGATGAAGAGCTAAGGAAATAGTAAATCCAAAAAGCCTCAACAGCAAGGTCCTAATGTACAACATAAGAACTATATTCAATGTCCTATGATAAACCACAATTATAAGGAATATTAAGAAGAATATAAATATATATACATTTATAATGTATGTATTCTATATATATATATACATGAATGACTTTACTGTGCATAAGAAATTAACACAATATCATAAATCAACTATATTTCAATAAAATGTTTCTCTTTTTTTTTAAACCCTAAGAGGAAGGGCTTGTTGGTATGTTTTAGGAACAGTGAGGTCAATGTAACTTGAAATTAGAGTATGAGCACAGTACAATATGATGTAAAGAGTAATATGAGAAAATATTTTTTAGAAACTTACCAAATTCTTGACCTAAGCACCTGAAGATGTGAGATTCCATTTACTGAGGCGTGGATTAATGTGACGGAACAGGTTTGATGACAAGATTAGGAGATAGTGAAAAGAAAGACAGAGTTTTGTTCCAAGATTGTGAAATAAGAGGCTCCTGATGTACAGCCACACTTGGAGCAATTCCCACCAAATATATTTCAGAAACTGTGAGTAACTCATACACATCAGCTGAAGGAGAGATTGTTGTTCTGTCACCCAGTCATGTCCAACTCTTTGCAACCCCATGGACTGCAGCACACCAGGCCTCTCTGTCCCTCACCATCTCCAGAAGTTTGGCCAAGTTCATGTCCATCACATCAGTGATTATCCACCTTGACACGAGTACAAAAGGCTCAAAGACACTGTTACCTAAACTACGTCCCCAGCACAACAACATCCAATCAGAAGGGAACTCGCACTCTCAGCTTCAACTTGAGGAGCAAAGAGATCGGACCCAATATCTAGAACCTCAACTTATAAAACTTCCACCTGAAGCTCTGAAACCCAGTAAGGCTGATGTCCAGACCCACAGTACAACTGCAAACAAAAAAATATTTCTTAATCCGTGCCCAAGGACTCTTAAACCTACATCCAGGAGCTGACTGTGACTATCCAGAGAGACTAATGAGGTCAGTGGGTGTTATCTCCAAGCTCTCCCTTGGACCCACTCCAGGTTGCCAGTGTCACCCCAGAAGGAGTCTGTGCACTTTTAAGTTGCCCAGCAATCTCTGTTTCAACAAGTCTACCACGTTATTTTCCTGTATGATATATTTTAGAATCACCATTCTAAAAGATTGCTTCAAAAGGAAGCAACTTTACACAGAAAAACTTAAATAAAGAAAGTATGCAATATATGGATGAATTTTATGAAACATGGACTATATAAAATAATGATAAGTTAATGTCTAATTTGTAGGATTATGGGGAAAAAAGAAATAAAGAAAATACAAGAACAAAGATAACATATCTCTCACAGAATGAGTGAATTGGTAAAAGAATATATCCTTTTGAATGCAGTGTAGAGAGTACACATAGAATCATGTGTATGTTAAAATTTTAAAAGTAATAGTTAAAATAGAATGTGTGTACTCTAAACTGATAGAGAAGAACTAAGGTGATTAAAAATCAGGTTATTGGCAAACCCCCAAGAGGAAAAGGATATTGACAATACATATATTTAACAAATGAAAAACATAAATAATTCTCCAATAAATCAATTAGAAAAAAGTTCAATGGAAAAACAGAGGAAAAAAGATATAAAGATTTAAAAAGATACTTCACCAAAAAGGATATCAAAATAATTAATATAGGTAAAAGTATTGTTCAACTTAATCAGCTATCAATAAAATCACAACACCACAAAGCTTTAAACTCACAATGCTCTAAATCCGAGAATGTACCAAATGAAACAGATGAAAAATATTAATTGTTGGTAAGAATGGGGAGCAATCAGAATTCTGTGTACAATTTATCAGATAATACATTTGTACAACCAATTTGGAAAGTTATTTGATGATTTTACTTAAAGGTGTATCCTCAGATTTAATGTGGACATGGGTTTAACAAAAGATTTATTCTAGCGTGTATAGCAGTACTGTTCATAACCATTTGAAACTGTTAACTATCCAAATCCTTATAAGCCATAGAATGAATAAGTTAACTCTGGTAAATTCAGAAAATGTGATAGAGCCACAAGAACACAAAGTCTACAACTACATGGAAAATAAGAATGATTCTTTATCACAATATTGAATGAAAAATCAGAAAAAAATAACATACTCCATAAACGTATTCATCTAACATACCCCCCAAAAAACCCAAAAATGTTCTCTCTGCTGCTAAAAAATCCAAATAGTGGTTCCTCGTGATTAGCTAGGTCTAATCACATGGTAGGGAGCATGACCACATGGGGTGATGGTGATAATCCTATTTCTTAATCTTAGTGCTGGACATAGAGATATGTTCAACTTGTGAAATTCACTGATTTTTTACACATATGTGCATTTTGATTTCTATAGTATATTTTGATGAAAAGTTTTTAAAAACTCTAAAAACATTCCCTTATCAATAAAAAAGAATTCAGGAAAGAAGAACATGAGAAAGGGACATAATCAGCATAAACAAAAGAATTCCAAATATACCAAGCATCCTGGTGAATTTAAACAGATTAACGATTTAATTAAAATATAAAAATATAAACATAGGCAATTGTTTAATGAAATGCATATATAAATCATAAACTCACAATAAGATTGAAAGTAAACTAAAGTAAAATGATATAAGAACACGCTAATCAAAGTGAAAATGGAGTGGCTCCATGAAGGTTCCCAGCAGTGACACTATGGATATTTCTTGCATAATCCTTTGTTATAAAGGTATCTCCTTGTAGGCTGTTTAACAACATCCCAGATTTATGCACACTAGATGCCAGTAGTACTACCATCATCCTGTTGCAGTAACCAAAAATATCTCCAGATATTATAAAATCACCCTAAGGTTATAACCAGGTGAGAAACACTGGGTTACATTGCATGCTCAGTCACTTCAGCAGTGTCCAACTTTCTGTGACCCTATGTATCCCACCAAGCTCCTCTGTCCATGGAATTTCCCAGGCAAGAATACTGGAGTGGGTTGCCATTTCTTTCATCACCCCAGTTAAGAACAACTGTGCTACATTAATATAATACAAATTAGACTTTAAGCCAAAGCTATTAATAGACTTAAAGCTACTGTGTAGTGTTAAAATATTTAATTCATTGTTGTTCTTCAGTAAATATTTATTAAACTCCTGCACCAGGAATACAATAAAACAGAAGCAGATAAAATTCCAATTGTTACAGAGCTCATACTCTAATGGGGATCAACGAATGGTAAACAAATAAATAATTCATTGATAAGAGCTGGAAATAAAAATACAGCTTCGTAAGTGAATGGATTTTTATATGGTGAAATGCTATTTTATATAAAGTTCCCAGGGAAGATATATTGAATAAGTTGGCATTTCAAAAAACAGTTTAAGAAAGTCATGTTTAGTCAAGATTGTTCAGGAAGAAGGCAAAGCAAGTACTTGCATAAGGTCTGAGAAAGGAGCTAGGCATATTCCAAATAACAAGGGAGAGGAGAATATGGCTCAAGCAGAGTAATAGAGAGGAACTGAAATAGGAGGTGAAAACAGTATTGGCTTATCAAAAAATTTTAAAGTAATTGGATACAATTATTCTCACTAAATAGTAGCTAAAAACAAACAATAAATATGCATATAGCTATTATACTATTATTAGAATTTCAAGCAAATTTATGAAAATCCATAACTACTCTTGGAGACTTTAAAGTACCTCTCTCAGCAGCTAAGAGGTTAATCTGACAGAATATTAGCAAAAATAGAGAAAAGTTAAACTACATAAATCAATGACTGGCTTGATCTAATAGACATATCCATGAATTTGAAAATAAATCCTTTACCACCCTATATTGCTAATCTGGGTAAATAGCATTATCTGGGTCATATTATCACCAAACTCAGAAACCTGTAATTACAGCTGAATCTCATCCCACCCCTTCTCATCTCCCATATCTATGAAACCAAGTCTATCTTAATTGCTCAAAGCTATCTTCACAACTACACTCACAGGCTTTCCTTCCTTCCCACCTGTGTTGCAAAAGTCCATAAATCTTTCACCATCATTTGCCTGTAACACAGCTTCTGGAAAGAGCAGCTGATCTTTTCAAAGCTATTTGTGCTAACAAGGTAACTTTAAAAAAAATTGGAATATAATTACTTTAGAATGTTGTGTTAGTTTCTGCTGTACATCAATGTGACTCAGCCATCTGTAAGCATATATTCTCCCTCTCTTAAGCCTGTCTCCTACCTACCCCATCACACCCTTCTAGGTCATCACAGAGCAGACCTGAACAGCCTGCGCTTTAAATCAGGCTTCCACTAGCTTTCTGTTTTACACCTGATAGTGTATATATCAATTGAAGATGGGAGTTGGTGATGGACACGGAGGCCTGGCATGCTGCAGTCCATGGGGTTGCAAAGAGTCAGACACGATTGAGCGACTGAACTGAATTGAACTGAGTATGTATATGCCATCGCTGCTCTCTCAATTTATCCCATCCATTCCTTCTCCCACTGTGTCTACAAGTTTGTTCTCTATGATTGTGTCTCTGTTCCTGCCCTACAAATAGTTTAATCAAGACCATTTTTCTAGATTCCATACATATGTATTAATATACAGTATGTGCTTCTCTCTTTCTGTGTTACTTCATTCTGTACGACAGACTCTAGATTTAAAACACAACTAAGATCATGCAACTTTCATACTTAAATCTTTCAACCAAGTCAAGGGTAAGGCCCAAATTTATAGCAAACTCTCTTTCTAATTCTAGCCAAACTAATTTTTCTTATTTGGTTCTTAGCCTAAATGTCACTGCCTCAGAAAAGATTTCTTTACTATATTTTAATTTAAAAGTTTCTTATTAATTCTTCATTCTAGCTATCCAAATTTCTATTTATTTTTCTTTGAGAAATTTTTAATTATATAATTATTAGTAAAATCAATTCTTTATTATCTATCTTTCAGCTAGACTGCATATGCTATCCCTTTATAGACATATTCTATTTTGTTTACTCCATAAATTTAGCATAACAATTGAGTGAATGATTGATACCCTAGGATATCCAGTGTTGTATCACCCTAGCCTCATTGTAGTCACATTAATCTTTCCTATCCACTTGCTAAAATATTATCACGTCTCTAAAGTTGCTAATTCACAGTTCTGTTTTCCACCCCCCACCCCAGGAGCCTCATTATCTTTTCCTTTAAATAAACTTAGTGAGGGTTTCCCAGGCCGCGCTACTGGTAACAAAGCCATCTGCCAATGCAAGAGACACAAGAGACATGAGCTTGAACCCTGGGTTTGGAAGATCCCCTGGAGAAATGCACAACAACCCATCCCAGCATTCTTGCCTGGAGAATCCATAGACAGAGGAGTTTGGAGGGCTAGTCACAAAGAGTTGGATATGACAAGTGATTTAGCATATGTGCATGCACCCTTAAAAATGCTTACATGGTTAGTCTGTCAAACACCTGTAAGTTTTTCAGGAACAAATTAAAAATCATCTCTTTAAGTCATTTGGCCCTCCTATCTCCATTTTACTGACCATAGAATGGATGATGTCCATGTTTTTTATTCCTTTAGTTTGTATCATCCAGAATTCAGTCTGGGCATAGAAATCACAGCAACTACTTTAGCAAAGATGATTTAATATACAGACTTGTTAACTATGTACTGAAAAACGGAAAAGGCAAAAAATGTAGATGAAGGTGTTTTCTTAGGTAGACAGCAACAAAAAATAGCTATACTTCTAATGTTTGAGGAGAAAAGGGTTCCAGTCAGTTCAGTTCAGTCGCTCAGTCATGTCTGACTCTTTGTGACCCCATGGAATGCAGCACACCAGGCTTCCCTGGCCACCACCAACTCCCGGAGTTTGCTCAAACTCATGTCCATCGAGTCAGTGAGGCCATCCAACCATCCTCTGTCATTATCTTCACCTCCTCCCTTAGAAGGCAGCAACAAGAAATAGCTCTATCTCTAACACTGAAGGAGCAAAAGGGATTTGAATATTTAAATCTTAAGAAATTTAGAGCAGGAGTCCTTCAAGCTTTAACTCACATGTTTGAGGAGAAAGTCCCTCTGCATTGGGTTCTATGATTCTGATTTCATAAATGTTGTGAAGGTTGCTAATAATGGAACAAAGTGCCATGGTTAGGAAAACCATCACTACGTTCTGCTAAGGTGATGACAATATAACCAGGAAAGAGACCACAACAAGATGCTTCATATTCCTTCTTTCTCTTTCAGCCTTCCAGCTTCCATCATGCTGTATTGCAAAGACTTAGCAGAGAATTATCTTACCTAAGAAAACATGATTTGCAGAGTCTGAAAGTATAGAAAGTGTGTTAAGGGAAATAAGATAGTAACTTAAGACTTGGCAAATAGTTTTACATTGTTCATTGTAGTTATTTTTGCAAACTTTTCTTTATTTGCTTTTTGGATAAATGTTTATTGATAGTTCCTTCTACCAGGTTCTGCAGCTAGTGATGAATACTAATTATGGAGTTCTTGTCCTCACAGTGCTCATCATCTGAGCATTCTGTTCCACTAAATCCCATGCACTTTTATTCAAAGAGCATATCTTTAAAGCATACCTGTTTTAAAATGTATAATATTTTAAACAGGTGTATATAACAGAATATAACAGGTATCCGTGACTGCATTGACCCTGATCTCTCTAGAACACTGGTTCTTAGCTGGAGATGATTTTGCACACAGATAACGTTTGACAGTGAATGATAATTATCAGTAAACTACAACATAGTGGCCAAGTCCTGCCCACCATATTATTATAAATAAAATTTTGTCAGAACACAGACAGACTCAATTGTTATTAACCGTTTATGTCTGCTTTTGTGTTCCACCAGCAGAGGTATGATTGTGACAGAGACTGAATTACACACAAAGTCTGAAATATTTAGTATTTGACCTACTATGGGAAAAAAAAAATTGCCATTCTTTAGAACACACAATTAAAATTTAGTATAAACACTTAGTACTACTAGTACTAGTCATAGCAAACACCTTTTTTAAATAACACAAGATGACTTTACACATGGACTTTACCAAATGGTCAATACTGAAATCAAATTGGTTACTTTCTTTGTAGCTGAAGATGGACATACTATATACCATCAGCTGGATCTGACTATGGCTCAGACCATCAGTTTCTCATAGCAAAATCCAGGCTTAAACTAAAGAAAATGAGGAAAAATAATACAACAGCCAGGTATGACTTAAATCAAATCTGATATGAATTCACACTGGAGGTAACAAAGAGGTTCAAGGGGCTAGACTGAGTTAACAGTGTTCTTGAAGAACTATGGACAGAGGTCCATAATATTGTACAGGAGGAAGTGAACAAAACCATTCCAAAGAAAATGAAAAGAAGGCAAACTGGTTATCTGAAGAGGCTTTACAAATAGTGGAAGAACAAAGAGAAGAAAAAAGCAAGGAAGAGAGGGAAAGGTACATCCAATTAAACTCAGAGTTCCCAAGAATGCCTGAAAGAGACAAGAAGAACGTCTTCAATGAACAATGTTTATAGAAAAAAAGAACAAAGGGGAAAGACTAGAGATCTCTTCAGGAAAATTGGAAGCATTAAGGGAGCATTCTGCCCAAAAATGGGCACAATAAAAAAAAAAAAAAGGATAAAAATGGTAGAGACCTAGTAGACACTGAAGAGATCAAGAAGAGATAGAAGAGATGGAAAAACTGTATAAAAAAATCTTAATGAACCAGATTACTACGATGGGTGTGGTTAGTCACCAAGAATTAGACATTCTGGAGTGTGAAGTTAAGTGGGCCTTAAAAAGAACTGCTCTTATTAAAGCTAGTGGATGCGATGAAATTCCAGTAGAACTATTTAAATCCCTAAAGGCATATGCCATCAAGGTATTGCATTCACTATGTCAGCAAATCTGGAAGACCCAGCAGTGGCCACAGGGCTGGAAAATGTTAATCCTCATCCCAATCTTTAAGATGGTTAATACCAAAGAGTGTGCTAATCATCAGGCAATTGCACTCATCTCCCATGCTAGTAAGTTCACTTCAATTCAGTCGCTCAGTTGTGTTTGACTCTTTGCGACCCCATGAACAGCAGCACACCGGGCCTCCCTGTCCATTACCAACTCCCGGAGTCCACCCAAACCCATGTTGTTGAGTCGGTGATGCCATCTAACCATCTCATCTTCTGTTGTCCCCTTCTCCTCCTGCCCTCAATCTATCCCAGCATCAGGGTCTTTTCAAATGAGTGAACTCTTTGCATCATGTGGCCAAAATATTGGAGCTTCCAGCTTCAATATCAGTCCTACTAATGAACATCCAGGACTGATCTCCTTTAAGATGGACTGGTTGGATCTCCTTGCAGTCCAAGGGACTCTCAAGAGTCTTCTCCAACACCACAGTTCAAAAACATCAATTCTTCAGTTCTCAGCTTTCTTTATAGTCCAATTCTCACATCCATACAGGACCAATGGAAAAATCATAGCCTTAACTAGACGGACCTTTGTTGAAAAGTAATGTCTCTGCTTTTCAATATACTGTCTAGGTTGGTCATTAACTTTCCTTCCAAGGAGTAAGCGTCTTTGAGCCCAGAAAAATAAAGTCAGCCACTATTCCCACTGTTTCCTCATCTATCTGCCATGAAGTGATGGGACCGGATGCCATGATCTTAGTTTTCTGGATGTTGAGCTTTAAGCCAACTTTTTCACTCTCCTCTTTCACTTTCATCCTGAGGCTCTTTAGTTCTTCTTCACTTTCTGCCATAAGGGTGGTGTCATCTTAAGGGAGGTTATTGATATTGCTCCTGGAAATCTTGATTCCAGCTTGTACTCTGCATACAAATTAAATAAGTAGAGTGACAATATACAGCCTTAACGTACTTCTTTTCCTATTTGGAATCAGTCTGTTGCTCCATGTCCAGTTCTAACTGTTGCTTCCTGACCTGCATATAGGTTTCTCAAGAGGCAGGTAAGGCAGCCTGGTATTCCCATACCTTGAAGAATTTTTCATAGTTTATTGTGATCCACAGAATCAAAAGCTTTGGCATGGTCAATAAAGCAGAAGTATATATATATTTTGGAACTCTCTTGCTTTTTTGATAATCCAGCAGATGTTGGCAATTTGATCGCTGGTTCCTCTGTTTTTTCTAAAACCAGCTTGAACATCTAGAAGGCCAAATGTTCACGTATTGCTAAAGCCTGGCTTGGAGAATTTTAAGAATTATTTTACTAGCATGTGAGATGTGTACAACTGTGCAGTAGTATGAGCATTCTTTGGCTTAGCCTTTCTTTGGGATTGGAATGAAACTGTCCTTTTCCAGTCCTGTGGCCACTGCTGACTTTTCCAAATTTGGTGGCATATTGAGTGCAGCACTTTCACAGCATCATCTTTAGGATTTGAAATTGCTCAACTGGAATTCCACCACCTCCACTAGCTTCATTCATATTGATGCTTCCTAAGGCCCACTTGACTTCATATTCCAGGATGTCTGGCTCTATGTGAGTGATAACATCATCGTAATTATCTGGGTCATGAAGATGTTTTTTGTACAGTTCTTCTGTATATTCTTGCCACCTCTTCTTAATATCTTCTGCTTCTGTTAGGTCCCTACAGTTTCTGTAATTTATTGAGCCCATCTTTGCTTGAAATGTTCCCTTGATGACTCTAATTTTCTTGAAGAGATCTCTAGTCTTTCCCATTCTATTGCTTTTCTTTATTTCTTTTCATTGATCTTTGAGGAAGGGTTTCTTATCTCTCCTTGCTAGTCTTTGGAGCTCTGCATTCAAATGGGTATATCTTTCCTTTTCTCCCTTCCTTTTTGTCTCCCTTCGTTTCATAGCTTTGTAAGGCCTCTTCAGATAGCCATTTTGCTTTTTTGCATTTCTTTTTCTTGAGTATGTTCTTGAGTCCTGTCTCCTGTACAGTGCCACAAACCTCTGTCCATAGTTCATCAGGCACTCTATCTATCAGATCTAGCCCCTTAAATCTATTTCTCACTTCCATTGTATAGTCATGCTAGTAAGGTCTTGCTTAAAATCTTGCATGCTAGGCTTCAACATTATGGGGACTAAAAACTTCCAGATGTGTATCCAGGGTTTAGAAAAGAAGAGGAACTATAGATCAAATTGCTAACATTTGCTGGATTATAGAGAAAGCAAAAGGATTTCAGAAAAATATCTATCTCTTTTTTCATCAACTATGCTAAAGCCTTTGACTGTGTGAATCATGGCAAACTGTAGAAAGCTCTTAGAGAGATGGGAATACCAGACCATCTTACCTGTCTCCTGAGAAACTTGTGTGTGAGTCAAAAAGCAACAATTAGAACCTTGTGTGGAACAAGTAGTTGGTTCAAGATTGAGAAAGGAGTATGACAGTGCAGTCTGCTGTCATGCTATTTGTTTCACCTATAGGCAAAACACATCATGAGAAATGCCAGGCTGACTGAGTTACAAGCTGGAATCAAGATAGATAGGAGAAACATCAACAACTTCAGACATACAATGATACCACTCTAATGGCGGAAAGAGAAGAACTAAAAAGTCTCTTTATGAAGGTGAAGGAGGAGAGTGAAAGAGCTGGCTTAAGACTAAATATAAAAAAGAGAGGAAAAAAAAAAAAAAGGAAACAACTAAGGTCATATCATCTGGCCCCGTTACTACATGGTGAATAGAAGGAGAAAAGGGGAAGTAGTGACAGATTTCTTCTTCCCGGGCTCCAAAATCACTGCAGATGGTGACTGCAGCCATGAAATCAGAAGAGAGTTGCTTCTTGGCAGGAAAGCAATGACAAGTCTCGACAGTGTGTTGAAAAGCAGAGACATTACTGTGACAGCCAACGGTCTGTATAGTCAAGGCTGTGGTCTTCCCAGTGGTCGCATATGGTTGTGAGAGCTGGACTGGAGAAGGCAGAATGTAAAGGAGGCAGAATGCCAAATAATTGATAAAGCAAACTGTGGTGCTTTAGAAGACTCCTGAAGATCCCTTGGCCAGCAAGGAGACCAAACCAGTCAACCTTAAGGGTGATCAACCGTGAATATTTACTGGAAGGACTAACGCTGAAGCTGAAGGGCCAATATTTTGGCCACCTGATGCGAAGAACTGACTCATTGGAAAAGTCTCTGATGCTGGGAAAGATTGAGGGCAGAAGAAGAAGAGGACATCCGAGGACGAGATGGCTGGACTGAATCACCAACACAATGAACTTGGATAAACTCCAGGAGACGCTGAGGGACAGTGAGGTCTGGTGTGCTGCAGTCCATGGAGTTGCAAAGTGTCCAGTATGACTGGGCGACTGAACAAGAACAACAACCAACACTTAGGGCTTCCCTGATAGTTCATTTGGTAAAGAATCTGCCTGCAATGCACAAGACTCTAGTCCGATTCCTTGGTGAGGAAGATATGCTGGAGAAGGAATTGGCAACCCACTCCAGGATTCATGGGCTTTCCTGGTGGCTCAGAAATAAAGAATCTGCCTGCAATTTGGGAGACCTGGGCTCAATCCCTGGGTTATGAAGAATCCCTGAAGGAGTGCATAGCAACCCCTTCTAGGATTCTTCCCTGGAGGACCTCCAAGGACAGAGGGACCTGGCAGGCTACAGTCCATGGGCTCGCAAAGAGTCAGACATGACTGAGCAGCTAAGCACTGCACAGGACAGCACCAACACTTAAAAGATTATTATGTAGAGGAATGTTTTTCTTAATATAGGTAAATATATGCCACTAAAATTAACCAGGGGGCAATTTATTAATTTATTCTTGAAATTGGAATAAATTTTGTGCAAATTACCAACTTCCTAAGAACACTACAACATTCAATTTTCAATTTTCTGTCTAATTTAAAGCATTTTCAATATTTTTTTTTCAAGGACACTTAAGGGTGGTATAACTGAAACAAGTTTTGTTTGTTCATTTGCTTTTCAATTCCCTCTGCTCCTCAAAAAGTGTATCTTCTTAAGCTTACTAGATAAGAGACATATGTTTTCCCCAGGGGTAGATGAACTTAGTAGTATTTGGCAAATCAATTTTCACTGGAGATTTAATGTATAAGATTGTAGTTTTATTCCCCCTTATGTGCCTGATATTTTGGCAAGGGCAATATCTTTTTTGTTTATTAGCACATTGATAATTCATCAAAACACACTACAGTAAAAGATATATTTAGCAAACATTAAATAGAGTCTTCATCCATAGTTGAGCAAAATTTCTGTGAGCCTACTAATTTAAAATGTTTTCATTAGACTTGGTATGCTTCTAGCCTATGCTAAATAATTTAAATCAATTGCAAACTTAGTGCAAATATATACACAGACCCAACTAAACAGAAAAAATCCCACTCTGTGTTGCTTTTTAATGTTTATTATTTTCATATGTTCATAGATAAAGTATTATTCACTGAAAAATATCTCTCATTTGAACTATCATTGAAATTATAAAATTGTTTTGGGGTGTTGTATTAAATATTTAATTAATTTGAAATAAAATTTTGTCTTAGATTTCTTTTTTACTCAAGACATTTCACAAAACAATATATATACATATAGATAGATTTATTCTTTTACTTTTGTTTTTTGGAAACCAGTCACATTTTTCTCTGTCCAAAAGAAATATTTTCTCTTTCACAAGTTGTATGAAGTAGAAGTACATATCATCTTTGCCCTTTCAAATGTGAAAGGGCAAAATCCTTCAAAGTATTCTTTTCTAATTACATATGTCTTTCTTCATTTTTTTTACAAAAAAAGAATATAATAAGCTGACCTTCCCTAAACTGAAAATCAACTCATTCAAATGCCTTAGTCATTGTATAATTTACCGTTACTAAAACAATGAGTAATTACTGAGCATTTACTACCTGCTAAGCACTGTTTAAGGCTCTGTTTAGGTTGTTTGGTATCTACTTGACGGAAAAGAGGAGATCTTTGTTTTCAACATGTTTTCAGCATAACAATGAGTCGGGAAAACTGACAAAACATGGTTAACTCTAGCACAATAGTAGAAGATTAGAAAAACTATAGTCTAAATACAAGGTAGCAAATGAGAGTCAGGGTAGACGTGAAGAAGCAACACTTGTATAAATTGTTATAGAAATACTTTTTTCAATAAATATAAATGCAGAAGAGGAATAGTCATTTCTGGCTGTGAGAAGAGCATGTGGAAAACCTTATTTAGAGAGTCCATTTAAAGAGTTAAATGTACATTTGTGTTTTTGAAATAATACATACAATGTTACAAAATGAGGACTAAGTAAAATATATCAAACATGACTGCATAAAACATGCTGAAGTGTGATTTTACTTTGAAGACAATGAGGAGCCTAAAGTAATTTTAAGCAAAATATAAACATTTAAATATAGTATTAGGATATATAAGTAATGATGAAGACAAACGTACACATAAGAAAGATTATTAAGAGCTTGTATCTACACATCTTATTTAGTGATTAGATAGGGAACATGAGGAAGTGGAGGAATAAAAGCTATCACCAATAGCTGGTGTGCTGTGGCTTTCCTGATGACTCAGTCAGTAAAGAATCCACCTGCAATGCAGGAGACCAATACAATGCAGTAGACATGGGTTCAATCCCTGAGTCAGAAAGCTCCCTGGAAAGGAAATGGCAATCCGCTGTAGTATTCTTGCCTGTAGAATTCATGGACAGAGGGGCCTAGTGGGATACAGTCCATGGGGCCAAAAAGAGTTAGACAAGACTGAGCAACTAACACATCCAAACAAGGCTACTCAGTAGAAATTTACGAGTCTCTTAGCATCAGATGAACTCATTTATGTATGTGTCATTTCCCAGGAACAGTGTATGAGGAGTATAGAAGAATATTTGGAAAACAAATATATTTATAAGGAAAATATAATTGAGGGAATATAGTTGAGGGAAAAGCATTCCATAAAAAAGGAAACCGTTTGGGAGTTTCTTACAAAACTAGACTATAATACATAGCAGTTCCACTTATAAGTATTTGCACAACTAAGTTAAAAACTTATATCCATAGAAGAACCCTCACACAAATTTTTATAGCACTTCTAATCATAATTTTTAAAAGTTAAAGGTAGCCAAGATGTCTTTTAATAGATGGATGAGTAGTCATATATTGGAGTATTTTTCATCAATAAAAAAGAAGTCTATAGAAATAGAAAAAAATAAAAATATAAGATTTAAAATCACTTTAAGTGAAAGAAGCCGATCTGAACAGGCTACATACTGTATGAATTCAATTATGCAACGATTTGGAAAAGGCAACCTTTGGAGAATGTAGAAAGATCAGTGGTGGCCAGGGATTTAAGGGGAAGGAAGGATGAATAGGTGGAAAAAGGAGACTTTTAGGGCAGTGAAATTATTCTATATGATACTGAAATGATGTATATGTGTTTTACATTTGTGAAAACCCATAGAAGGTACAATATAAAGCATAAGCCCTAATAAAAAGTATTGACTTTAGTTAATGCATCAATATTATTTCATTAATTATAACCAAAGTTCAACACTAATGCAAAATTTAAATAATAGGAGAAAACTTTAATGTATTTCTGTCTTTTTTTTTCTTTACATTATGTTGTTGGTTTTGTCATACATTGACATGAATTCTCCATGGGTATACATGTGTTCCCCTTCCAGAACTCCCCTCCCATTTTTGTGTCAGAGAGTAAGTACATGGTCACTCGTTATTCTGAATTCTTTTTCAGGTAAACTCCCTATCTCCTATTCTTTTGTTTGGTTTGGTGGACATTTATCATCTTCCTTTACCTGCTGAATATATCTATGTCTTTTCATTTTGTTTAGATTGCTGTGTTTTGGGTGCCCTTTCTGTAGGCTGGAAGTTTTAGGTTCCTTTATATTTTGGAGCCTGCTCCCTGTGTGTGGGGTTTGACTAATGGCTTGTCAAGGTTTCCTGGTTAGGGGAGCTTACGTCTGTGTTGTGTTGGATGGAGCTGGATCTCTTTTCTCTGGAGTTCAATGAAGGGTTCAGCAGTGAGTTTTGAGGTGTCTATGGGTTTGGCATGGCTTTAGGCAGCCTGTCTTTTAATGCTCAGAGCTGTGTTCCTGATTTGCTGGAGAATTAGTGTGGTATGTCTTGCTCTGGAAGTTTTTGGTTCTTGGGTGGAGCTTGGTTTCAGTGTAGGCATGGAGGCTTTTGGATGAGCTCTTGTCTACTAATATTCCTTGGAGTCAGGAGTTCTCTGATGTTCTCAAGTTTTGGAGTTAAACCTTCTGCCTATGGCTTTCAGTCTTATTCTTACAGTAGCCTCAAGACTGCTCCATCTGTCACTTCCAGAGCAGTTCTCTTCTCTTTGTTTTTGCTTCTTCTGTTTGCAAGTCTTTTTGGTGTCTAATTTCCACCCTGATACAAAGGGGTGAAGGTGATCACTTATTTAGGCTCACTTGTTCAGTTGTGTTGTGGTGAGGGAGGAACACTGCAAATAAATATCACTGGCATGTGTGGGGAGTTCTTGCAGTATATGGACCACACTGGATTTGCCCCAGTTCACAGTGGTGTGTGCTGTCCAGGTCTACACGGCTCAGGCTCCAGCGTGCTCTTCAGGGCACTGTCCAAAGCAGGCCCTGAGTTTTGTTCACTTCCCAGGCCTAAGCCGCTTGCTTTCAGGTTCCTGGGTACTCTGCAAGGGCACAGACTCTGTTGGGCATGAATTTTGTGCTCTTCCCAGGTCCAAGCAGCTCAGGCGACCAGGTGCTTGGCAAGCACACTGTACTAGGCAGGCTGTGTATCTTAATCACCTCCCCAGTCCTGGCAGCTCAGTTTCCTGGTGTGCCTCAAGAGCACCAATTCAGGTGTGCCATGTGTCTTCTCTGGGAGGAGCTGTTCTCAGACTGCGACCCTCCTGGTGGATGTCAACCATCCAGGATCCCAGGAAGACATGATTACCAATTGGGATCCTGCTCCCAGCTTGGTGGAAGATGCTGTCTCTGAGGCTGAGATTGGAGCAGGCCTGCCTTCAGGCTCTGGCTGTCGCAAGCCTGCCTCTTTGCCTCCAGTGGGGGGAGGGCCCTATATACAACTGGCTAGCTCTCCTTTGATATTCACTCAATACTGTGTTCTGTGAGTGGGCCAGACTGTGGCATTAGAGCCTTGTGCAGAAGAGTTTTCTCTCTCTCTCTCTCTCTCTCAGCGATCCCACAGTTTGGATTGCTATCTCACATTATGCGCCCTCAGATTGGGCATTCAGGGCATTCAGACCCAGTCCTTACCTTAAGGATTGATGATAACACCCTCATCTCCCTGCCCATCCCCCAACTGCTGATGGCAGATGTGAGCTACTGTGCTATTTCTCTGTTGACAGAGGTGTTTAGACATCTATTCTGTGTGTTTTTGTTGTTATTCTCTGGGTTATGTTGCTCTCTGAGATTTTATTTTTTTATTTTTTTCCCTTCTTTTTTTTTCCCTCCCTTTTATTGTTTTTGTCATACAATGTCATGATATCACCATGGGTTTACATATGCTCCCCCTCCAGAAACCCCTCCCTCCCCCTTCCCTCCTCCCTCCCCCCCAGGAAATCTCGATGCACCAGCCCCGAGAATCAATCCTGGGCTGGCGATTGATTAGACATATGATAATTAACATGTTTCAATGCCATTCTCCCATATCATCCCACCCTTGTCCTGATCCACAGAGTCCACGAGTCTATTCTATACATCTGCGTTCCTTTTGCTGTCTCGCATGTTGGGTTCTCATTACCGTCTTTCTAAATTCCATATATATGCGTTAATATACTGTATTGTTGTTTTTGCTTCTGGCTTACTTCACTCTGGATAATGGGCTCCAGTTTCTTCCATCTGAGTAGAATTGCTTCAAATGAATTTTTTTTTAATGCTGAGTAATGTTCCATTGTGTATATGTACCACAGCTTTCTTATCCATTCATCAGTTGATGGGCATCTAGGTTGTTTCCATGTCTTAGCTATTGTAAACAATGCAGCGATGAACATTGGGGTACACGTGGCTCTTTCAATTCTGGTTTCCTCGGTGTGTATGCCCAGCAGTGGGATTGCTGGGTCATATGGCAGGACTATTTGCAGCTTTTTAAGGAACCTCCACACTGTTTTCCATAGTGGCTGTACTAGTTTACATTCCCACCAACAGTGTAGGAGAATTCCCTTTTCTCCACATCCTCTCCAGCATTTATTGCTTGTAGATTTTTGGATTACAGCCATTCTGAGTGGTGTAAAGTGATACCTCATTGTGGTTTTGATTTGCATTTCTCTGATAATGAGTGATGTTGAACATCTTTTCATGTGTTTGTTAGCCATTTTTATGTCTCCTTTGGAGAAATGTCTGTTAAGTTCTTTGGCCTACTTTTTGATTGGGTCGTTTATTTTTCTAGAATGGAGCTGCAGGAGTTGTATACTCCCCACAGACACACTGTGAGATGGTTTCCTACAGTTTGGAAATTTCTCCTCCTTCACGACTTCCTCCCCAGGATGGATATCTATCCCTGCCTCTTTTATCTCTGTTTTTGTCTTTTACATTTTGTCCTACCTCCTTTCAAAGAGAATGGGACGCCTTTGTGTATGCCTGGTGTCCTCTGCTAGGGTCCGTCTAGAAGTTGTTTTGTGAAAGTTATTCAGCATCCAAATGACCTTTTGATGAATTTGTGCGGGTGAAATTGTTCTCCCCATCCCATTCCTTCACCATCTTGGGACCATCTCCAATGTTAAATTTCTTGAGATTTAGCTTTCTTAATATTACAAAAGCTGAAGACTTTTGTTATCTATCAGTTTCCTTTTTCTTCTTTTACTCTTTTTTGTTGTTGCTATTGAAATTCATAATATATACTAATAATGACACAATAGCAGTAAGATAATAACATAGCCTCATTCATTCATTCAAAAATATGTACTAAATTTCTGCCAAGTGCTAGAATTTTCTAGGAATGAAGGAAAATAAAAGCAAGATATTGTTTATAAATTTAAATATCACAATATCTTATAAGCTAATTTCAGTTAAATCTTATAATAAGCTGTAGGATTTATTGTTATTAGTTTAAGAGAGGAAAAAGAATACACAGCTAGCAAGGAGTAGCTGAAATTCAAACTAGTAGTATTATTTTAAATCTCTCTTATATTTCATAATGATGCAGAGACTTTGTTCCTTAAGTTTTTCCTCTAAGAAACACTAAGCTAGTCCAACTAAATAATTTCTTGAATAAGCTACCAAAAGCACAGACAATTAGAACTAAGTAAACTGATAGGACTATCTTACATAAGAAGATTATGTACAGTAAAGGAAGTAGTCAATAAATTGAAAAGGCACCTATATAATGAGAAAAATGTATGCATAAAACACACATTTATTAAGGAATTAACTCCAAAATGTATAAAGAGTCCATAAAACTCAAACTAAAAAGCAAATACTCCAAATTAAAAGGAGGCAGGAACAGAACGAAGATGGCGGAGGAATAGGACGGGGAGAACACTCTCTCCCCAATAAATATACCAAAAGAACTTTTAAAGGCCGAGCAAACTCCAAAAAACAGGAACTGAATGCTGGCAGAGGACATCGGGCATCTGGAGAGGCGACCCAGTGCCGACGTGAGGAGGTAGGACAAAAGAAAGAAAAGAAAAAAAAGTAGAGGGAGAGACAAAGAGCTGGGGACGGGTTCCGTCCCAGAAGGGGAGTCTGGAATAAAGAGGAAAAAAAAAAAAAAAAA
>ML661906.1:5022342-5057804 GCA_007570785.1 Antilocapra americana | reverse complement strand
ACACACACACACACACACACACACACACACACACACACACACACACACACTTTCCCACACAAGGCTCTAATGCGGAAGCCTGATCCACTCACAGAACAAAGGATTGCGTGAATACCAAAGGAGAGCTAGCAGGCTGTGGTATAGGCCCCACTCCCATGGGAGGCAGAGAGGCAGGTGTGCGACAGCCAGAGTGGGAAGGTAAGGGTCTGATGCAATCTTGACCCCAGAAACAGCATCTTCCACCAAACTGTGAGCAGGCTCCAAGTTGCTAGCAATGTCTTCCTGGGATCCTGAATGGTTGACATCTTCCAGGAGTATTCCAGCCTGAGATCAGCTCCCAAGAGGAGACACATGGTACACCTGAGATGGTGCTCTTGCGGCACACCCAGGAAACTGAGTGGCAGAGACCCAGTAGGTGAGTAAGACACATGGCCCACCTAGGACACTGTGCTCACCAAGCACTCAGTCATCTGAGCTGCTCGTACCCAGGAAGGGCACAAAACACATGCTCAACCGGTCTGTGCCCTTGTGGAGTACCCAAAAACCTGAGCAGTTTGGATCTGGGAAGTGCGTGAAACTCAGGGCCCACTTGGGACAGCGCCCTTGCAGAACCCTGAAACCTGAGCAGTGTAGACCCAGGACGTACACACAGCCTTGGGCTGTGGCAATCCCAGTTTGGTCCATAAACTGGGAGCACACTTGACACACACCAGCAATATTTATTTGCAGTGTACCTCCCTCCCCACAACACAACTGAGTAAGTGAACATAAATAAGTGACCACCTTCACCCCCTTGTGTCAGAGTGGAAATTAGACACTGAAGATATCTTCAAACAGACAGGCCAAAATAAACAAAGAAGAGGAAACCACTCTGAAAGTGACAGGTGCAGCAGATTAAAACCCTACATTTAATATTGACTGTGTGTTGGAGGGGGCCTATAGCCCTTGAGAACAAGTACAAGCTGGAAGAAGGAACTGTCTGTAGCTGAACTGACCCCGAACTACCCACAACTGCTCCAGAGAAACTCCTATGTATATTTTTACTACTAACATTTAAAAACAAAAATTAAGTTCTTTATTACTCCTTTAATTTTCATTTTTATAACCTACTATTAATTGCAAAAATATCCCATTTTCAAAGTAAATTTCATATATATATGTATATGTATATTAGTTTTTGTGATTGATATTGTTTTGTATTTTTATATTGTATTTTTGAGAGTCTAACTTCTATTGTAGATTTTCAATCTTTGCATTTTGGTATTTGTTTTCAATTTTTTACCTTTAAGAATCTAATTTTCAGCATCCATTATCACTTAGGGATGTGATTAAACTGGCTTGATTGCTCTCTACACTTTTGACTCTCCCTTTTCTCCTCCAGGTCACCTCTGTCTCTTTCCTCCCCATTCTATTCCCTATTTAACTCTGTGAATCTCTCTGGGTGTTCCAGGCTGTGGAGAACACTTAGGGAACACATTACTGGCAGGATTGGTCTCTCCCCCTTTGACTTCCCCTCTTCTCTTCCTGATTACTTCTATCTCCTTCCTCCCTGTTCTCTTCCCTATGTAACTCTGTGAGTCTCTCTGGGTTTTCTGGGCTGTGGAGAGGACTTTAGGAAATTGATTACTGCATAAATTGGTCTCTCCACTTTTTATTTCCCCTCTTCTCCTCCTGGTCACCTCTATCTCCTTCTTCCCTATTCTCTTCTCCATGTAACTCTGAATTTCTCTGGGTGTCCATTGCTATGGAGAATAGTTTAGCCTAGATATTTTACCATCTATGCTATTTGGATGGAGAAGTCTCGAGGCTACTTTAAGAAAAGAACTGAAATCCAGGAGTAGGAAGCTTAAATCCAAAACCTGAGAATATCAGAGAACTCCTAATTCCAGGGAACATTAATAGACAAGAGTTCATTCAAAAGTCCCCATACCAACACTGAAACCAAGCTCCACCAAAGAGCCAACAGGATCCAGTGAAAGACATACCACATTAATTCTCCAGCAAAGCAGGAACACAAAATTGAGCATTAAACGACAGGCTGAATAAAGCCATGCCAAACCATTAGACACCACAAACTTACTATGGGACACTTCAATGCACTCCAGAGAGAAGAGATCCAGCTCCACACACCAGAACACAGATTCAACTGCCCCAACCAGGAAACCTTGACAAGCCACTAGTCCAACCCCAGCCACAGGGAAGAGACTCCATAATAAAGAACCACAAACATCCAGCCTACAGAAAGGACACCCAACACACAGCAATCTAAACAAAATGAAAAGCCAGAGAGATATTCAGCAGGTAAAGAAATATGATAAATACCCATGAAACCTAACAAAAGAGGAAGAGATAGGGAGTCTATCTGAAAAAGAATCCATAAAAATGATAGTGAAGACGATCCATAATCTTGAACACAAAATAGAGTTACAGACAAGTATATTAGAGACAAGAATTGAGAAGATGCAAAAAATGTTTGAGGAGGACATAGAACAAATAAGGAGAGTCAACCAATAATGAATAATGCAGAAATTGAGATCAAAAGCACTCTGAAGGGAACCAATAATAGAATAAATGAGGCAGAGAGAGGATAAGTGAGGTGGAAGATAGAATGGTGGAAATAAATGAAGCAGAGAGGAAAGAAGACATTAAAGAATTAAGGACAGCCTCAGAGACATCTGGGACAAAGTTAAACACCCCAACATTCAAATCATAGGAGTCCCAGAAGAAGAAGGCAAAATCAAAAAGCCATGAGAAATTACTTGAGGCAATTATAGCTGAAAACTTCCCTAAAATGGGGTAAGAAGCAGCCTCCCATGTCCAAGAAACCCAGAGTCCCAAACAGGATAAACCCAAGATGAAACACCCCAATAAACATGTTAATCAAACTAACAAAGATCAAACACAAAAATCAAATATTAAAAGCAGCAAAGGAAATGCAACAAATAACGCACAAGGGGATCCCCATAAGAAACTCTTCAGGCCAGAAGGGAATGGCAAGACATACTTAGAGTGATGAAAAAGAAAAACCTACAACCAAGATTACTCTACCTAGCAAGGATCTCATCCAGATATGAAGGAGAAATCAAAAGCTTTACAGACAAGCAAAAGCTGTGAGAATTCAGTACCACCAAACCAGCTTTTCAACAAATGCTAAAGGATCACTCTAGACAGGAAACAGAGAAAAGGTTTATAAACTCAAAGACAAAATACTAAAGTAAATGGCAATGGGATCATGTATATCAATAATTACCTTAAATGTAAATGAGTTGAATGCTAGCTGAATGGATATAGAAATATGACCCCTGTATATGCTATCTATAAGAGACATACCTCAAACCAAGGGGCATATGCAGACTGAAAGTGAAGGACTAGAAAAAGATATGTCATGCAAATGGAGACCAAAAAATAGCAGGAGTAGTAATATTCATATCAGATAAAATAGACTGAAATAAAGACCGTGAAAAGAGACAAAGAAGGACACTACGTAATGATCAAAGGATCAATCCAAGAAGAAGGTATACAATTATAAATATACATGTGAAAAATTCTGAAAGAGATGGGCATGCCAGAACTTCTTACCTGTTTCTTGAGAAACTTGCATGCAGGTCAGGAAGCAACAGTTAGAACTGGACAAGGAACAACAAACTCCTTTCAGATAGGAAAAGGAGTACACCAAGGCTGTATATTGGAACCCTGCTTATTTCACTTATATGCAGAGTACATCATGAGAAATGTTGGGATGGAGGAAGCACAAGCTGGAATCAAGATTTCCAGGAGTAACATCAATGACCTCAGATATGCAGATGACACCACCCTTGTGGAAGAAAGTGAAGAAGAACTAAGGAGCCTCTTGATGAAAGTGAAAGAGAAGAGTGAAAAACTTGGCTTAAAGCTCAGCAACCAGAAAACTAAGATCACGGCATCTGGTCCCACCACTTCATGGCAGATAGATGGGGGAACAGTGGCTGACTTTATTTTTCTGGGCTCCAAAATCACTGCAGATGATGATTGCAGCAATGAAATTAAAAGACACTTACTCCTTGGAAAGAAAGTTATAACCAACCTAGACAGCATATCAAAAAGCAGAGACATTACTTTGCCAAAAAAAGGTCCGTCTAATCAAGGCTATGGTTTTTCCAGTAGTCATGTATGAATGTGAAAGTTGGACTATAAAGAAAGCTGAATACCAAAAAATTGATGCTAGAAGTCCCTTGGACTTCAAGGAGATCCAACCTGTCCATCCTAAAAGAGATCAGTCCTGGGTGTTCATTGGAAGGACTGATGTTGAAGCTGAAGCTCTAATACTTTGGCCACCTAATGTGAAGAGTTGACTCATTGGAAAAGACCCTGATGCTGGGAAAGATTGAAGGCAGGAGGAGAAGGGGACAACAGAAGATGTGGATGGCATCATTGACTCAATGGCCATGGGTTTAGGTGGACTCCGGGAGCTGTTGTTGGACAGGAAGGCCTGGCATGCTGCAGTTCATGGGGTCACAAAGAGTCATACACCACTGAGTGACTGAACTGAACTGATGCAGCCAACATAGGATCAGCTCAATATGTAAGGAAAATGCTAACAAGTATGAAAACGGAAATTAACAGTAACACATTAATAGTGGGAGACGTTAATACCCCACTCAAACCTATGGATAGGTTGACCAAACAGAAAATTATCAAGGAAACACAAACTTTAAATGATACAACATTCCAGTTAGACCTAACTGATATCTATAGGACATTTCATCTGAAAACAAGGATTTTCCCCCCTTTTCTCATGTGCACATGGGACGTTCTCCAGGATAGAGCTGATCCTCGGTCATAAATCTCACCTCAGGAAAAAAATTTAAAAAAATGATATCATTTCAATCATCTTTTTTGATCACATTATTGTAAGGTTAGATGTCAACTACAGAAAAACAGTATTAAAAATATAAAAATGGAGGTTAAACTATGCACTTGTGAATAACCAACAGATCATGGAAGAAATCAAAAAGAAAATCAAAATATACCTGGAGACAAATGAAAATAAAACACAATAATACAAAGCCCATGGGATTTGGTAAAAGCAGAGCTAAGGTGAAACTTCAGAACATTACAAGCTTATCTCAAGAAACAAGAGAAACATCAAATAAATAGCCTATCTTTACACCTAAAGCAACTAGAAAAAGAAGAAATGCAGAACTCCAGGTTTAGTAGAATGAAAGAAATCATAAAAAGTAGAGCAGATAAATGAAAAATAAAAAAGGAGACTATAGCAAAAATTAACAAAATTATAAGCTGATTATTTCAGAAGATAAATAAAATAGACAAACCATTAGCCAGATTCCTCAAGGGAAAAAAAAGGGGGGGGGTGAAGAGTCAAATCAACAAAATTAGACATGAAAATAGAGAAATCACAACAGACAACACAGAAATACAAAGGATCACAAAAGACTACGATAAGCAACTATATGCCAATAAAATGGACTACTTAGTAGAAATGGACAAAGTCTTAGGAAAGTATAACCTTCCGATACTGATCTAGGAAAAAATAGAAAATCTTAGCAGAACACAACACAAGCATGGAAAATGAAACTGTATTCAAAACTCTTCCAACAAGCAAAAGTACAGGACCAGATGGTTTCACAGGTGAATTCTACTAAAAATTTAGAGAAGAGCTAACACTTATCCTAGTCAAACTTTTCCAGAAAATTGCAGAGGAAGGTAAACTCCCAAACAATTTCTATTAGGCCAGTATCACCTGAATACCAACACCAGACAAAAATGCCACAAAAGAAAACTACAGGCCAATATCACTGATGAACATAGACACAAAAATCCTCAACAAAAATTCTAGCAAACTGAATCCAACAGCATACTGAAAAAGTCATACATCGTGACCAAGTGGGTTTTATCCCAGGGATTCAAGGATTCTTCAACATTCACAAATCAATCAATGTAATACACCACATCAGCATATTGAAGGATAAAAACCATATGATTATCTCAATAAATGCAAAGAAAGCCTTTGACAAAACACAGCATTCATTTATAATATAAACTCCCCAGAAAACAGGCAGAGAATTAATATACCTTAGCATAATAAAAACAATATATGATAAATCCACAGTAAACATTATCCTCAATAATGAAAAACCGAAAACATTTCCCCTAAATTCAGGAACAAGACAAGGTATACAGTCTCACCACTTTTCAATATAGTTTTGGAAATCTTAGCCACAGCAATCAGAGAAGAAAAAGAATTAAAAGAATCCAGATTGGAAAAGAAGAAGCAAACTCTTCTCTGCAGACGACAGGATCCTCTACTTAGAAAACCCTAAAGGCACCACCAGAAAATTACTAAAGTTAACAATGAATATAGTAAATTTGAGGGATATAAAGTTAATACACAGAAATCTCTTGCATTCCTATACATTAACAATGAGAAAAAGGAAAGAGCAATTAAGGAATCAATCCCATTCACCATTACAATAAAAAGAATAATATAATTGGGAATAAATTTACCTATAGGAACAAATATATATATATATATATATATATATATAAAATCATAAAATACTGATGAAGGAAATCAAAGATGAGACAAATAGATGGAGAAATATACCATGTTCACGGATTGGTAGAATCAATATAGTGAAAATGAGCATACTACCCAAAGTTGTCTATAGATTGAATACAATACCTATCAAGCTACCTATGATATTTTTCACACAACTAGAGCAAACAATTTCACAATTTGTATAGAAACACAAAAACCTCAAATAGCCAAAGTAATCTTGAGAAGAAGAATGGTACTGGAGGAATCACTCTTCCCGAATTCAGACTATACTACAAAGCTACAGTCATCAAGACAGTATGGTTTCAGCACAAAGACAGAAATATAGATCAGTGTAACAAAATAGAAATTCGACATATGGACACCTATCTTTAACAGAAAAGGAAAAAACATACAATGGAGAAAAGACAATCTCTTTAAGAAGTGGTGCTGGGAAAGCTGGTCAACCACCTGTAAAAAACTGAAACTAGAACACTTTCTAACACCATACACAAAAATAAACTCAAAATGGATTCTAAATGTAAGACCAGAACATATAAAACTCCTAGAAGAAAACATAGACAGAACACTCTCTAACATAAATCACAGCAAGACCCTCTACCACTCACCTCCCAGAGTAATGCAAATAAAACAAACAAACAAACAAGCAAAAAAAAAAAAAAAAACCTGTACCTAATTAAATTTAAAAGCTTTTGCACAACAAAGGAAACTACAAGTAAGGTGAAAAGACAGCCTTAAGAATGGGAGAAAATAATAGTATCTTGAGAAATGCTGGGCTAAATGAAGCACAAGCTGGAATCAGGATTGCTGGGAGAAATACCAATAACTTCAGATATGCAGATGACACCATCCTTATGGCAGAAAGTGAAGAAGAACTAAAGAGCCTCTGGATGAAAGTGAAAGAGGAGAGTGAAAAAGTTGGCTTAAAGCTCAACAATAAGAAAATTAAGATCATGGCACCAGGTCCCATCACTTCATGGCAAATCGATGGGGAAACAGTGGAAACAGTGGCTGAATTTATTTCTTGGGCTCCAAAGTCAATGCAGATGGTGATTGCAACAATGAAATTAAAAACTTCTCACTCCTTGGAAGGGAAGTTATGACCAACCTAGACAGCATATGCAAAAGTAGAGACATTACTTTGCCAACAAATGTCCATCTAGTCAAGGCTCTGGTTTTTCCAGTGCTCATGTATGGATGTGAGAGTTGGACTATAAAGAAAGCTGAAAGTAGAATTGATGCTTTTGAACTGTGTTGTTGGAGAAGACTCTTGAGAGTCCTTTGGACTGCAAGGAGATCCAACCAGTCCATCTTAAAAGAGATCAGTCCTCCAAGTTCATTGGAAGGACTGATGCTGAAGCTGAAACTCCAATACTTTGGCCACCTGATGCGAAGAGCTGACTCATTGGAAAATACCCTGATTTGGGGAAAGATTGAAGGCAGGAGAAGATGGGTACGGCAGATGATGAGATGGTTAGATGGTATCACCAACTCAATGGAAACGAATTTGGATGGACTCCGGGAGTTGGTGATGGACAGGAAAGCCTGGTGTACTGTGGTTCATGGGGTCGCAAAGAGTCAGACACGACTGAGCGACCAAACTGAACTGAACTGAGTAGCAAATGGAAAAACTTACAAAGAATTCAACTCCTGCAGCTAAATTCCAGAAAAATTAATGACTGAATCAAAAAATGGGCCAAAGAACTAAACAGACATTTCTCCAAAGACACACAGATAGCTAACAAACACATGAAAAGGTGCTCAACATCATTCATTATCAGAGAAATGCAAATCAAAACCACAATGATGTATCATCTCATGCAGATCCGTACTTCTGCCATCAAAATGTCTACAAACAATAAATACTGGAGAGAGTGTGGAGAAAAGTCAACCCTCGTACCCTGTTAGTGGGAATGCAAACTAGTACAGCCACTATGGAGAACAATGTGGAGATTCCTTACAAAACCGGACATAGAACTGCCATATGACCCAGCAATCCCACTGCTTGGCTGGCATACACTCCAAAGAAACCAGGATTGAAAGACACACGTGCATAGCAATGTTCATCGCAGCACACTTTACAATAGCTAGGACATGGAAACAATCTAGATGTCCATCGGAAGACAAATGGATAAGAAAGTTGTGGTACATATACACAATGAATATTACTCAGCTGTTAATAAGAACCCATTTGAATCAGTTCTAATAAGGTGGGTGAAACTGGAGCCTATTATACAGAGTGAAGTAAGTCAGAATGAAAAACACCAGTCCAAGATGTAAAGCACATATATGGATTTTTGGGAGATGGTAATGATGACCTTATATGCAAGATAGCAAAAGAGACACAGATTAAAAAAAAAAAAGTCAGTCTTTTGGACTCTGCGGGAGAAGGTGGGAGTGGGATGATTTGAGATAACAGCATTGAAACATGTATATCATCATATGTGAAATAGATGACCAGTCTAAGTTCAATGCATGAAACAGGGCAGAAATGTTTTAGAAAAGTATAGAACTAACAGAGGATTGAGTTAAGGTAAAAAGGAAAGACTCAATTAGAAATGCTTCAAATATACAACTATAAATATAAGAGTAAAGACTTCAATATCAAATTGAGTTTATTATTTACCTCTTTTCTCTGTGGCATCAAAGCAGTAGCATTTCCTAATATAGCATACAGTGAGGTCATTATTTAAAAAAAAAAATTTCCAGATGCTAGAAAAGATTGAGAGCAAGAGCAGTATGGTATTACAGAGGATGAGATGGTAGGATGGCATCACTGACTCAATGGACATGAGTTTGAGAAAACTGAGGGAGGTAGTAAAGGACAGGAAGCCTGGTGTGCAGCAATCCCATGAGGTCGCAAAGAGTCAGAGCTGACTTAGAGACTGAACAACAACTCCTTCTTGATATTATAGGCATTATATTAACTATTTTAGACCAAGTGGATATATATACAAGTGTACACAGACAGATTTTCTCAAGTAAATACTACTTTTTCATGTGAAAACACTTATAATCTGATTTCAGCTGTTGTTAAGAAGTTCTACATCAACACATTTTTATAGTCTATAGTGACCAACTACTTAAAGATCCAGAACAATTTGTTCTCTTTCATAACTGTAGACAAATTTCCCTCCCCTCACCTTTTTTTTTTTTAAGAAAAAGGCTTTCTTTCTACCTGCCACAAACTCATTCATCCTATAAAATCCAGACTAATCATTATGCCACCTGTGAAGATTTCCCTGACTTTCCTTAATACTTTAACTCAATCCTCTGTTAGTTCTATACTTTTCTATAGCATTTCTATTGGGTAGTGTGCATGTGTGTGTGTATGCCAATGTGTGTGTCTGTGAGTGAGTGTGTATATAAAATTGAATCTCCTGAGAGCATGATCACTTCTTTATTCACCTTCTTTTTGATTGAAGTGTAGTTAGTCTACAGTACTACATTAATTTCAAGGGTACAATATAGTGATTCAATATTTTTATAGGCTATACTCCATTTAAAGTTATTACAAAATATGCATTTTCCTGTGTTGTACAATATATTTTTGTTGCTTATTTATTTTTATGCAGTTATTTGTATCTCTTAATCCTTTACCCCTATCAAGCCCCTCTCCCCAATTTTCTTCTGGTTGGTAACCACCAGTTTGCTCTCTGTGAGACTATTTCCATTTTCTTATATACATTCATTTATTTTTTAGATTCTACATATGTGACACTATGAAGTTTTTGTCTTTGTCAAACTTATTTCACTGTGCATATTACCTTTCAAGTCCATCCAAGTCATTGAAAATGATAGAATTTCATTCTTTTCATGGCAAATTGCTCTTCTATTCTGTGTATATCACATCATCTTTATCCACTCGGACACTGATGGACACTTAGGTGGCTTCCATATCTTGGCAGCTGCAAATATTGCTGCTATGAACATAGGAGTGCATGTATTTTCACAAATTATTGTTTTAGTTTTCTTCATGCATTAGCTCTAATACCTCTTTGGTAGAGACTCAAGAATTTTGTATATATAGCATCATGACATCTACAAATAGTATCAGTTTTACTTCTCACTTCCAATTTGGATGTCTTTGTTTCTTCTTCTGATTGCTATAAGTCAGACATTCAGAGCCAAAAATGCTAAATAAAATTGATGAAAATAAGCAACTTTGTCTTGTTTCTGATTTCAGAGAAAAGGGTTTCAATTTTTAATCTTTCAGTATGATGTTAGCAGTGGATTTGTCATAAAAGGCCTTTATTATGTTGAGATATGCTCCCTCTATACCAACTTGGGGGCTTCCCTGATGGCTCAGCAGGTAAAGAATACCCTTCCAATGCAGGAGCTGCAGGAGACCTGGGTTAGTTCCTTGAGTCAGGAAGATTTGGAGGAGGAAATGGCAACCCACTCCAGTATTCTTGCCTGAAAAATATGGACAGAGGAATCTGGAAGGCTACAATCCACAGGGTTGCAAAGACTAAGAAAGACTGAGCACATCACAGCACATATCAACTTCTATGAGAGTTTTTAACATGAATGAGTGTTGGATTTTGTCAAATGTTTTTCCTCCATCCATTGATATGATTATGTGATTTTGTCCTTTCTTTTTTTAATGGAGGATATCACATTGCTTGACTTGAAAATATTAAACCATTATGGGATCTTTATATAAATTCGGCATGATATGTTGTATGACTCTTATTACATATTGTTGAATTTGATTCACTTGTATTGTGTTAATAATTTTTGCATTTGTATTCACCAGATATACTGATATATAATTTTAATTTTGGAGTATTTTCTTTTGGTTTGGGTAGTAAGGTAATGATGAACTTGTAGAATGAATTGAAGAGAGTACTTTTCTCTTTAATGTCTTGGAAGAGTTTGAGAAGTATAGTCATTAGAACTTAATATGTTTGATAGAATTCCCCTGTGACGCCTTTCAGTCTTAAACCTTCATTTGATGAGAGGACTTTTTTTTAATTTTACTTTTTGCTTTTATTGCAAATACAATTTCACAATTAGTGATTAGTCTGTTTAGATTGTCTATTTCTTCCTGATTCACTTTGGCTGGTTGTATGTTTTTAGAAATGTGTCCATTTTCTAAACTGACTAATCTGTAGGCAAATAACTTTATAATACCCTCTTATGACTTTTGTATCTCTACATTATTTGTTGTTATTTCACCTCTGTCATTTCTTACCTTACTTGGATCCCCTCGATTTACTTCTTGATGAGCCTGACTAAAGTTTTATCTTGTTATTTAGAAAAACTGTTTCCTTATTGATTTTCCATTTAGATGATCTGCTCATTGGTTGATTGGGGTGTTAATATCTCCTATTATTGCTGTATTATCATCACTTGCTTCCTTTATGTCTGTTAACACTTGCATTACATGCTTATGTGCTCCTGTACTAGGTGTATATATGATAATGAATATAATTTCCTTGTCTTCTATTAACCCTTTCATCATAATAGGGTGTCCATTTTTTATAGCCTTTTTTGAAAGTCTTTATTGTCTGACATGAGTATTGTTACCCTAGCTTTCTGTCATTCCCATTTGCATAAAGTATTTATTTCCATCCTCTCATTTTCTGTCTGTGTATTTCTCCTATAAGTAGCATATAGGTGGGTCTTGATTTTTTTTTTAATCCAATCAGCCACCCTATGTCTTTGAGTGGAGCATTTAATACATCAATATTTAAAATAACTGACAAAGAATTAATCTCAAAAATATACAAGCAACTCTTGCAACTCGATTCCAGAAAAATAAGCTACCCAATCAAAAAACGGGCCAAAGAACTAAACAGACATTTCTCCAAAGAAGACATACAGATGGATAACAAACACATGAAAAGATGCTGAACATCACTCATTATCAGAGAAATGCAAATCTAAACCATAATGAGGTACCATCTCACACCGGTCAGAATGTCTGCTATCAAAATGTCTGCAAACAATAAATGCTGGAGAGGGTGCAGAGAAAAAGGAATCCTCTTACACTGTTAGTGGGAATGCAAACTAGTATAGCCACTATAGAGAACAGCGTGGAGAGTCCTTAAAAAACTGGAAATAGAACTGCCATACGACTCAGCAATCCCACTGCTGGGCATACACACTGAGGAAACCAGAACTGAAAGAGACATATGTACCCCAGTATTCATCACAGCACTGTTTACAATACCCAGGACATGGAAGCAATCTAGATGTCCATCAGCAGATGAATGGATAAGAAAGCTGTGGTCCATATACATAATGGAATATTACTCAGCTATTAAAAAGAATGCATTTGAATCAGTTCTAATGAGGTTTATGAAACTGGAGCCTATTATACAGAGTGAAGTCAGAAAGAAAAACACCAATACAGTATATTAACACATATACATGGACTTTAGAAAGATGGTAATGATGACCCTATATGCAAGACAACAGAAGAGACACAGATGTAAAGAACAGACTGTTGGACTCTGTGGGAGAAGGCACGGGTGGGATGATCTGAGGGAATAGTATTGAAACATGTATATTATCATATGTGAAATAGATCGCCAGTCCAGGTTTGAGGCATGAGGCAGTGCTCATGGCTAGAGCACTGGGATGACCCAGAGGGATGTGATGGGGAGGGAGGTGGGAAGGAGGGTCAGGATGGGGAACACATGTACACCCATGGTTGATTCATGCGAATATATGGCTAAAACCACCACAATATTGTAAAATAATTAGCCTCCAATTTAAAATTTAAAAAAAGAAAATGTAAAAACTGACTGAATTCTAAATTATAAGGAAATTGATAAAACAGTGTTTCCAGATATGATGCTAATGTACTTCATTAAATACTGACTATGAAAAGTGTCTAATAACACAGAAAATTGATTGTATAATGTTTAAAAGATACAGATGTGTATGCGGAATATGATCACATGTACAGACTACTAAATAATCTATATATTAAACTTGGATGAAATAAAATTTAAAAAAATAATTAGTAATAGGGATGGTCTATCACCATTTTTTTTGCTTAATTGCCCAATGTTTTTGAAGTTCTTTGTTGTTGTTGTTGTTGTTTTAGTAATTTATTCCCCTGTGGTTTGATGATTTTCTTAGTGGTATACTTGTATTCCTTTATCTCTGGTTTTTGTGTATCAATTACAGGTTTTTGATTTGTGGTTACCATGATGTTTACATCTGATTGTATAATTTTTAATATTCTATCTTTCAAATCACGTGTAATATTTTGTATTATTTAGTCTGCTGATCATTTCAGGTTTTTTTTAATTACTGTATTTTTCAGTTCTGAGTGGTTCTTTTTTATATTTTTAGTTTCTTGTTAAAATTCTCACTATGTTTATCTATTCTTGTCCCTAACTCAGTTAACACTCTTAATACAAATACTTTGAACTCTTTATCTGGTGAATTATTTATTCTTATTTCATTAGGTCATTTTTCAGGGACTTTCTCTTGCTTTTTCAATTGAAAGTAATACCTGTCTTCTCATTTTGGTTAATGTTTCTTATCTCTATGAAATTAGGTAACAGTTACCTACTGTGATCTTGAAAAAGAGTCCTTATGTAGGAGTGTCCCTATACCGTTTGCATATGCCCACTGCCTCTGATGAGAGAGGTGCATCTGATATCAACAGGGAGTCATGCCTTTCCTTGGGGTGACAGCAGCTGTCTTCTTGATAGGAGGTATGGCTGGAGATGCAGGAGCTAAGATCAGATTCAAGTGTGAGCTGGGACTCGCTTCTAAACTGGCAGTCACTGCCCTATTTGGGTCTGAGTTGGTTCCCACGTGGCTGGAGCAGAGGCCCTTAGGCTTGGTTCAAGCCAGGTCTGCTCCCTTAAAAGTGTGCTTCTTCCCCTCTTATCATTAGCACTCTTACCACAGAGGGGAGTAGTACTGGAGTAAGATAGGCTTTTATAATCACTTGGCATGGGTTAGAGCATGAAAGTGAAAGTTGCTCAGTCCTGTCTGACCCCATAGACTGTAGCCTGACAAGCGCCTTTGTACTTGGGATTCTCCAGGCAATTCTACTGGAGTGGGTAGCCTATCCCTTCTTTAGGGGATCTTCCCGACCCAGGAATCTCACCAGGGTCTCCTGCACTGCAGGCAGATTCTTTACCGGCTGAGCAACCAGGGAAGCCCCAGTTAGGGCATAGACTATTGCTCTCAGCCACAGATGGGCTGCTTCTAAACACTGCCCGTGTAACAGCCAGTAATGGCTGCTCCTGCTCTGTGCAAATGCTGCTTCAGGCTGAGCTGCTTGTCGCACAGTAAGTTCTTTTTGACTGTAGCAGCCTTTGCTCCAGTGTAGAAATGCTTTGTGAAGCAAACGCCGCAGATATGGTCACTTGATTCAGGCTGGGCTCAGGCTAGGCAACCATGGAAAGCTGGCCAGTCACATCTGTGAAGTTATGATCCACCCTCTCTGCCCTGTTTTGGGAGTAATCAAGCATATTTGCATTCCTCTCCAGTAAACTCCTGGCTTCTCACAACCCGGTGGGTCCTATTAGTCCCACCAGTCCTCCAAACAATTAAGGGGATTCATGTTCCTCATGTTGGATCCCAGGGTGAAAAGTGAAAGTGAAAGTCGCTCAGTGGTGTCTACCTCTTTGTGACCCCCGTAGACTATACAGTCCATGGAATTCTCTAGGCCAGAATACTGGAGTGGGTAGCCTTTCCCTTGTCCAGGGGATCTTCCCAACTCTGGGACCAAACCCAGGATCTCAGGGTAGGAACACTTAATATAGGTGTCAAATGGCTCTTTCCCCATGAACGATCTCCACCTACCTAATCTTCCCTCTCTTCTGAGTCCCTTCCTGGGGTCAGAGGCCCCCACCTCACTGCTTCTCTTCCCATCCTACCTAATTTTGTATAGACTTTTTTCACAGTCTTAGTTATATGGGAGTCTTTTTTCCAGGCTTTAGTTAATTTTCCGTGAGTTTTGTTCCACATGTGTATTTTGTATTTTTAATGTGTTTGTAGGGGAAGTAAATTCCACTTCTTCCTACTCTGCCATCTTAATCCTTAGTTGGCCCCTAAAAAAGGGTTCATAACTAGAGAGTCATAATCAATATTTCTTATTATCTTTTTTAAGTCCCATTGCTCTATCTGTACTAAATCACTGTCTAAGATAATGAAAGAGTTAAATCAACTCCCAAGTATCTAAACTAATTCCTGAGTGTAAATTTTAGTTTTGGAGATGCTAGAAAAATTCAGTAATTAAAAACTACAGAAATTTTTGCAGATAAAAAAAATAGTGTTTCAGAATTAGTAAGTTTAAGCAAAATTTAACAATCTGTGAGATTGATATACAATATTGTGAATATTCTAGAGCTTTTATCATACTCTTCTTTATTTAAAAATACTTTCTAAAGTAGTGCCTTTTAATATCACTGTAGTAACTCATAGTGTTATCTCTGGCACACAATATGCAAGAAACTAAATTAAAAAATAGATGAATAGAATAGGATGACCAATAATTTTTTTGAAGAATTTATATCTTCTTAAATTTGTTAAGGACCTATTTTATAGTAAATAAATAGACTAGATCAATTGGAAGCTCATTGTATTTTAATGATTGTTGTTTTAGACATGTGCTGCTATATTTCAATTCATTATATCTAAATATTAGCTCTGTAATCTGCTTGGAAATCAGGACATGTGAGGCCTCCAATGTTGTTTTCTTCTTCAAGATTTTTCTTGGCTAACCAGAGTTCTTGTGATTCCATATGCATTTTAGGGTGGCTCTTAAGTATTTCTCAAAAAATGACATTGGGCTTTTGATAGGAAGTTCAGTGAATCTATAGATGTCTTGGGGTAGTGTAAACATTTTAACAATATTGTCTCCTAATCTATGAGCCTGGGATGTCTTTCCATTTACTTGTGTCTTTTTAAAATTTCTTTCAGTAACGTTTTATTATTTTCAGTGTACAATTTATTCACTTCCTTAGTTAAGCTTTCTCCAAAGTATTTTATTCTTTGTGTTTGTGTTATTGTAAAGGGGGCTATTTTATTAATTTTCTTTCAGATTGTTCATTGTAAGTGATATTTGTATGTGGTAACTTGGTGTTTTTCAACTTTGCTCCACTTGTTTATAAGTTATAAGAACTTCTTCTCTAATTTTTTGTTTTAATTTCCTACATGTGGAATTATGTCATCTGTAAACTGAGATACTTTTTTTCTCCCTTTACAATCTGAAGACTTTTTATTTTACCTGTCTAGTTGTTCTGGCTAAGACTTCCAGTACCATACTGAACAGAAGTGCTAAGAGTGGCATCCTTGCCTTGTTCCTGATGTGAGATGAAGAAACTTTAAATTTTTTACTGTTAAAGTCACAGTTTTTAGCTGGGGTCTCTTTCATTATGGCCTTCATAATGTTAAGGTAATTTTTGCCTATCTCTAGTTTGTTGGATTTTTTTTTTCTAATATATAATGAAGGGCTAGAAAACTTGGTTAAATGCTTTTTATGCATTACTTGAGATGATCATATTGTTTTGTCCTTCTTTCTGTCAATGTAATGTATTATATATTTCCACATGTCAATCATGACTTTTTTTTTTAATCATGACTTTTTAAAGTCACTTAGAATTTAGACCCTTGCTTCACATTAGAGCTTATAGTTATGAATCTCAGGAAATGTCCTAATTATCTGAAATCTGTATCGCACAGCTAGGTAATTAAACTAATGTGTATTTTAAATTTTATACCCTTCCACTTATCTTAAATCTTATTTCTATCAGTTTTCTATAATATAATATTTAGAAAATTTGAATATACCATCTACTTGTACAAAGATAAGATTTACATGTTGGAGTATAATCTTTCTATAAGACTCAATTACTATTAAAGAATAATCTCCAACACTACATACAAAAATAAAATAAGAAAGTATTAAAGATATAAGTGTATTAAAGACTATATACTATAAATTTCTTAAAGGAAAACATGGGCATAACACTCTTTCACATAAATTGGAGGAATATTTTTTTGAATCTGTCACCTAAAGCATGGGAAATTAAAGAGAAAAAAATGAACACATAAACCTATTTAAACTTGAAAACTTTGGCACAACAAAGGAAACTACAAACAAAAGACAACCTATTAAGTGGAATATATTTGCAAATAATATGACTGATAAGGGATTAATATTCAACACATATGAAGAACCCATTCAACTCAACATCAAACAACAACTTGATTAAAAAATGGGCAGAAGACTTGAATAGATATTTTTTCCAAGAAAACATACAGATAGCCAACAGACATATAAAAAGATGTTTTATATATATATAAAACATCTTATATATATATATATATATAATATGTTATATATATATATATATATATATATAACAGACATATAAAAAGATAGCCATCAGAGAAATGCGAATTAAAACACATTGAGACATTATCTCACAACTCTCACTCAGAACAGCTATCACCAGAAATGATGCAGTAAATGTTGGTGAGGATGTAAATAGTACACTTTTCATAGAGTATTGATGAGAATGTAAATTAGTGCAGACACTGTGGAAAGCAGTATGGAGTTTCCTGAAAAGCTAAATATGTAATGACCAAATGATTCAGAAATGTCATTATTTGGTATATTTACAAAGAAACCAAGCATACTAATTTGCATGCACCTGAATGTTCATAGTAACATTATTTACAACTGCCAAGGTATGGAAGCAACCTGTGTCCATTAACAGATTCATGGATATAGATGTGATTTATACATATATATATATGTATGTATGTATGTATTATACATATATATATATATATGTATTTATACATATATATATATATATATTTCAGGTTCCTCTGTCCATGGAATTTCTCAGGCAAGAATACTGGAATGATTTGCCATTTCTTTCTCCAGGAGACCTTCCTGATGCAGAGATTGAGCCATCGTCTAAATTGACAGGCAGATTCTTAACCACTGAGCCATCAGGAAAGCCCTATCTCAGTGTTAAAAAATAATGCTATTTATAAGCTTAAAATGTGAAAAAAAAACCCTTTAACATTTTTATCTTGATATTATTTTAATTACAAAAAGTTCACTAAGATTTATACTGTCTTAGAACCAAGACATTAATCTGAAAATGAAATGCACATGCTTGATAAGTAACTTCAGTCTTGTCTGTGTCTTTGTGATCCTATGGACTATACCCAGCCAGGCTTCTCTGTCCTTATAATTCTTCAGGCAAGAATACTGGAGTGAATTGCTGTGTCCTCCTCCAGGGGATCTTCCCAATCTAGGAAACCTATTATGTCTATCTGCATTGGCAGGCAGATTTTTTTTTTTTCATCAGAATCACCTGAATGTGGAATAAAAGAGTGTAAAAAAAAAATCTCTATTTTATTATTGAATATACAATAAACATTTTGGAAAAACAGAAATAGAAATGCATTACCTTCTCTTTTCTGAATAAAACATTTATCATTAAATAATTAAATAAAGATTATGCATGTGTTTTTCTATTACTTGGGGAATTTAACATAAGAAAAGTAAGTAGCTCTTAGAATCAAGAATAGCAAAAGTTTATTAGCTATTGAAGATTATTTGAAATGTAGAACCGACACTGTTTTGAGATTCTTTTTTTTTTTTTTTACTGAATTCTTAGACAGATCACTTCTTTCTTAAATCACTTAATGCCAAGTCACTTGTGATTTTGTTTTCTTATGGGCATCTTTTTCTTTAAAACAAAAACAAGGGAAAAAATATACTTCTTTGTTATCATTTCACAATGCTGTCCATATGATTGCAATAGCACTTAAATAGCCATAAGTTAAATCTACTTACATGGAGATGGCATATTATAATTATGAATCTGATCTCATCAAAGTTCTACTAATCAGAAAATCTTCATTTATATTTCCAGAAAACCACACTAGTAATTTCCAATTTGAAATTCAACAATATAATAATTGAGATATTTCTTTCAGGTGAGGTAATAATTTATTAGAACTAAAGTGACAGGGCCTTCCCAAGTGGCTCCAGTAATAAAGAATCTGCCTCCCAATGCAGGTGGATGGATGCTGGTTCAGTCCTTAGGTTGGGAAGATTCCCTGTAGGAAGGCACTGTATCATGCTAGACTTTGTTATAAAAATACATATCATTTACATAGCAGAGGTGTATGGCCAAGAATGAAGTCAGAGAAAGAAAAATTTTAACTCTGTCACATTCTAATGTAGCCAGAATTCTGTACTATCTTCTTTTCTTTCTACCTAAAAATACCAAAATTTTGTGAATGCAGCAGCATCACTTTAATTCATTCATCTCTAAGCACAATAATATTACTTCATATATTATCAATTTCTTAAATAATGATTCTAATGGTTAACATAGTCTTTCATGTCAAGCCAAGTTGATATTCCTTTCTTTTTTGATCTCACATTTAAGAGAAAAGGTAATTGTTATATTTGACTTTTGATAATATTTATGCAAACTGGGAGTCTCTCATTAAATTGTTCCAAATTTACCTTCCTGTAATTTCATATATTTCTATCTGACACATTCTCTCACCTTTAAGTAATAATTATTATTGGTGATGATGATGTTGACCGTGGTACTATTGTTGACAGTCATAATACAATCATGATGCCCTAAGTGATTTAACTTGATTGAGAAATAATCTGCTAAGATCAAGGTTATTACTTCTTACTCTAATTTATAACACTAATCTGAATTCTAACTTATATTTTCAAAATTTCTCATTTAAAAATTTTAATACTAATTACCTCTATTAATTTTACTCTGTATGATATAATGTCTCCAATCTAAAATGCACAAACAATCTAACCTAACAAACTTCACTTGATATTTTAATGACTACCCACATATTGTTTTGCTATAATCACATAAATGAGCATCATGTTTCACTTATGAACTATGTGACTTTTGAAAGTTCAATTATAACATGTACATGAAACCACATAGAAAAATTTCAAGATAATATTAAAAAATAGTTAAAACAAAAATATAATGAAAGAGATTATATGAGTTAAAATCTACTTAATCATCAAACAATGCTAATATATTCCTAATTTTCCTAATTTTAATTGAATCAGAATAATACAGTTAAATGTGTCATGTAGAAAGCATATTTTAAAAATAAATTTTTAAATTTAAATACTTGAAAAAAATTGAGCACATAGTGGTAGCTATGCTTTTAAAAATTATAACCACCAAGTTCTTGACACAATAAAAAATAACCAATGTCTTTTGTTAGCATTTGACCTTGTCATAGCATTTGGCTAGCAACAATATGGTGCTTCAATCCCACTACTTAAAAAAAAGCCCCATTTCCATTCGATTAAAGTGCTTTGCAAGGCATTTCTATGCAAATAGTGTAAATAGACTATGTGAGATAAATGTCCATACTGCTCAAACAAAAATTAATGATGTTTTATTAGCCCCTTTATACCTGGATATAGTCTAAAGAAAAGACTGATCAGATTATTCTTGATAATGCAGTGATTTGTTACCTATTCTGACACCAATCAGTTTACAACTGTTTTCTCCTCACTCTTCTCTCTGGACTTGTATCCATGACAATTGACAGATGTTTAGGGAAAGACTTAAACAGTTTATACTGGCATGAGGATTAACCTACAACAAAAAGGAAAGTTTTCTACTCTAAAAACAATGTAACTGTATAATATTTCTATTTCTATTGGGATCTTTTTGAAGCCCCATATTGATGTCAATTTATAGACTGCTTCATTTCCTTTTTTTATTGTAACAAATTCAATAAAGACTTTTTAGTTTACAACATTGTGTTGGTTTTGCCATACATTGACATGAATCTGCCATGGGTGTACATGTGTTCCCCTTGTTCTGGATATGTGTTCAGAACACTCCTCCCACTTCCCTCCTGATTGCATTCTTCTGGGTCATCCCAGTGCACCAGCCCTGAGCACCCTGTATCATGCATCAAACCTGAGCTGGCAATTTATTTCACATATGATAATTTACATGCTTCAGTGCCATTCTCCCATACCATCCCACACTCGCCCTCTCCCATAGAGGCCAAAAGACTGTTCTATACATCTGTGTCTCTTTTGCTGTCTTGCATATAGGGTTATCATTACCATTTTTCTAAATTCCATATGTATGTGTTAGTATATTGTATTGGTGTTTTTCCTTCTGGCTTACTTCAGTCTGTATAATTGGCTCCAGTTTCATCCACTTCATTAGAACTGATTTGAATGTATTCTTTTTAATGGCTGAGTAATAGTCCATCATATATATGTACCACAGCATCTTTATCCATTCTTCTACTGATGGACATCTAGGTTGCTTCCATTTCCTGGCTGCTGTAAACCATGCTGTAATGAACATTGAGGTACACATGTCTCTTTCAATTCTGGTTTCCTTGGTGTGTATGCCCAGCAGTGGGATTGCTGGCTCATATGGCAGTTCTATTTCAACTCCTGCAGCTCACTTCCAGAAAAATAAACGACCCAATCAAAAAGTGGGCCAAAGAACTAAACAGACATTTCTCCAAAGAAGACATATAAATGGCTAACAAACACATGAAAAAATGCTCACCATCACTCATTATCAGAGAAATGCAAATCAAGACCACAATGAGGTACCATTTCACATCAGTCAGAATGGCTGCTACCAAAAGTCTACAAGCAATAAATGCTGGAGAGGATGTGGAGAAAAGGGAACCCTATTACACTGTTGGTGGGAATGCAAACTACTATAGCTTTTATGGAGAACAGTGTGGAGATTCCCTAAAAAGATGGCTTCATTTTTGACTCCATTCCTATACTTTAAATAACAATAATAGAAAACATAAGTGATTATTGGGTTAGAAGAATGAAATATAAATACGTACGAATAAATGTATTAGTGTTGTATATTTTGAAAATCTGATACCTGAAAAAATGCAATGACTAATTCTGATTTGCAAATGTTGGAGAGTTCACAAATAAAGAAGAAAATATGAAATAATATAAAAATTTCAAAAATTAATAGTGTAGTTTAAAAGAAATGCACATATAAACAAGTTGGGTTCAAGAAAATAAGCTGCAAATTATGTACTAATACATATTCGAAGATAGTCCAACTTTGAAAACATCGGTAGAAACTACTTTAGTTGTACCTGTGTCTATGTGTTGACATTTATTAAGTAAATGGTATAAGAATAAATGTAGAAAATTAAAGGATAAATCAGAGATAGATTCTGAAGTCATGTCCTTAAAATATGTCAGGTTTTAATCATTAAATTTGATTGGGAAAGAAGTGTGTCAAGGCTGTATATTGTCACCCTGCTTATTTGACTTATTTGCAGAGTACATCATGAGAAATGCTGGGCTGGATGAAGCAAAATCTGGAATCAAGATATCAAGATTGACAAGAGAAATATCAATAACCTCAGATATGCGGATGACACCACCCTTATGGCAGAAAGTGAAGAGGACCTAAAGAGTCTCTTGATGAAAGTGAGAGGAGAGTGAAAAAGCTTGCTTAAAACTCAACATTCAAAAAACTAAGATCATGGCATCCAATCCCATCACTTCACAGCAAATAGATGAGGAAGCTGTGACAGAATTTATTTTCTTGGGCGTCAAAATCAATGCAAATGGTGACTGCAGTCATGAAATTAAAAGATACTTGCTCCTTGGAAGAAAAGTATTGAGCAACCTAGACAGCATATTAAAAAGCAGAGACATTACAGCAAAGGTCTGTAGAGACAAAGCTATGGTTTTTCCAGTAGTCATGTATGGATGTGAGAGTTGAACCATAAAGAAATCTGAGCACCAAAGAATTGATGCTTTTGAACTGTGGTGTTGGAGAAGACTCTTGAGAGTCCCTTGGGCAGCAGATCAAACCAGTCAATCCTAAAGGAAATTAGTCCTGAACATTCACTGGAAGGACCTATGCTAAAGCTGAAACTCCAATACTTAGGCCAACTGATTAGAAGAATTGACTCATTGGAAAAGACTCTGATCCTGAGCAAGAATGAAGGCAGGAGGAGAAGGGGATGACAAAGAATGAGATGGGTGGATGGCATCACCAAATTGATAGACATGATTTTGAGCAAACGCTGGGAGTTTGTGAAGCACAGGGAAGCCTGGCATGCTGTAACCCATGGGATCACAGAGAGTTGGATACGACTGAGAGACTGAACTGAACTGAATCATTAGATTTGTAAGGTAAGTACAAGTACAGTACAGATAACTATATCAAGTAAAATAATGAGGTACACATAAAAATCAAAATAAAGAAACATGACACATCAGAAACGCACTGATTCAGCTCCCATGAGCACACCAAAATTATAACTATTCATAGAGCAACAATCTATGAGAACAACTTAAGGATTAGCAGAAAATACTTTCTAAAACTAATGGTTAAAGGTAAGAATCACAGTGAGATGGGTAAGAGGGGCAGAGGCACATAACATTCAAGACCCATATCCTTGATAGGCCACTTAAAAATGGGAAGATAATCACTTTTACAAACAATCCCCAAATTTCCAAGGAGCGATAGCTATAAACCCCACATTAGGCTGCTTAATGCAGGGGTTCTATAACAGGAAAATGAGCCACCAGTTTTTATGTCTGGTTTTGAAAGTCAGTGGGGCTTTCATTCAGGAGAGTCAGAGGAATGTAAAAAAAAAAAAAAAAAAGCCTCAATTTTTAAAGGGTGCAAACACAGTTTCACATGCTTCAGGTCCTAGCAAGAGGAAGGAATTTGAAAAGAGCTTCAGTTAGAACTGATCTACTTGCTTATCATAAAAAGCCTCTGGAAGAGGTAGGAAGCAACTGCAATTACTCCTGGGGACAAAGGTGCTGGGTGCCAGTCATTTGGGGAGCATTTTCTACCACTAAGACACTGCTCTTAGCAAGTAATATTTTTGAAGATCTACCTCTAACATATTAGAACTGGAAATTACCTACCCATCAACAGGGAGCACAGTCCCAGCCACTCCTGGGATCAGACCCAACCTGACCCACTAGTCGTGTCTGATCTTTGTGAAACCATGGAATATACAGTCCAAGGAATTCTCCAGGCTAGAGTACTGGAGTGAATAGCCTTTCCCTTGATCTTCCCAACGCAGGGATGGAACCTGGGTCTCACAGATTCTTTACCAGCTGAACCACCAGTGAGGTTCAAGCTGGTTTTAGAAAAGGCAGAGGAACAAGAGATCTAATTGCCAACATCTGCTGAATCATCGAAAAAGGAAGAGAGCTCCAGAAAAACATCTATTTCTGCTTTATTGACTATGCCAAAACTTTTGATTGTGTGGATCACAATAGGAATCAGGAGGGAGGTGGGAGGGGGGTTCTGGAAGGAAAACACATGTATACCCATGGCGGATTCATGTCAATGTATGGCAAAACCAACACAATAATGTAAAGAAAAAATTAAAAAACCTGTGGAAAATTCTGAAAGAGATAGGAATACCAGATCATCTGACCTGTCTCTTGAGGAACCTATATGCAGGTCAGGAAGTAACAGTTAAACTGGACATGGAACAACAGACTAGATCCAAATAGGAAAAGGAGTATGTCAAGGCTATATATTGTCACACTGCTTCTTTAACTTATATGCAGAGTACATCATGAGAAACACTGGGCTGGATGAAGCACAATTTGGAATCAAGATTGCTGGGAGAAATATTAATAACCTCAGATATGCAGATGACACCACCCTTATGGCAGAAAATGAAGAAGAACTAAAGAGCCTCTTGATGGAAGGGACAAAGGAGAGTGAAAAAATGGGCTTAAAGCTCACCATTCAGAAAACGAAGATCATGGCATCTGGTCCCATCACTTCATGGGAAATAGGTGGGGCAACAGTGGAAACAGTGTAAGACTTTTTTTGGGAGGGCTGCAAAATCACTGCAGAGTGATTTCAGCCATGAAATTAAAAGACGCTTACTCCTTGGAAGGAAAATTATGACCAACCTAGATAGCATATTTAAAAACAGAGACATTACTGTGCCCACAAAGGTCCATCTAGTCAAGGCTATAGTTTTTACAGTAGTCATGTATGGATGTGAAATGTGGATGGTGATGAAAGCTGAGTGCCGAAGAATTGATGCTTTTGAACTGTGATGTTGGAGAAGACTCTTGAGAGTCCCTTGGATTGCAAGAAGATCCAACAAGTCCATCCTAAGGGAGCTCAGTCCTAGGTGTTCATTGGAAGGACTGATGTTGAAGCTGAAACTCCAATACTTTGGCCACCTCATGCAAAAAGTTGACTCATTGGAAGAGACCTTAATGATGGGAAGGATTGGGGAGCTGGAGGAGAAGGGGATGACAGAGGATGAGATAGTTGGATGGCATCACCAACTCGATAGACATGGGTTTGGGTAGACTCCGGGAGTTGGTGATGGACAAGGAGGCCTGGGGTACTGTGATTCATGGGGTTGTAAAGATTTGGACATGACTGAGTGGTGGAACTGAACTGAACTGACCCACTAGTAGGCCAGTAGAGCACCAGATATCCCACATCACAGAGTAAACTGGACCAGGCACAGTCACACATAGTTGTGCACCCACAGTGCTCAATTATGATACAACAGATGACCTCCCACAGCCCCACATAGGAGCACTCATGTAACACAGATCTCTAATGATCAGAAGCAAACATACACAGGCCCCATAGGACATTTTCTATAGAAGCATACTCTAAGTTTGGGACACATAACTGACATTTCTAAAACACAGAAATAAACTATAAATAAGCAAAATGAGGATATAGAGGAATATGTTACACATTAAGGAGAAAGACAAAATCTCAGAAAAATAACTAAACAAAATAGAGATAATTTAACTACTTGATAAAGATTTAAAGCTGACAATCAAAGATGTTTATCAAACTTAGAGCAAGAATATATGAACACAGTGAGAATTACAACAATAAAAAAAATATAAAGAAGAGCTGAAGTATACAAACACAGAAATAAAAAATACCCTGGAAAGAATTAACAGTATATTAGAGAGGGATATATTAGTAGTAACTATAAGAGAGAGACTAATGGAAGTCACTTAAGCTGAAAAAAATTTTTTTAAAGATTTTTTTTTAAACACCTTAAGGGACTTCTAAGACAAACAATTATACTAACATTTGTATTATAGGGACCTCAGAATAGAGAAAGTGTTAAGAAATTATTTGAGGACATAATAATGAAAATTTCCCTTACCTGGAAGGAAGATAAATATCCATGTCTTGGAAACGTAATTGCAAACACCATGAAAACTCAAAGAGATCCACACCAAGTCACATTTTTTTTTCAAGCCACATTATAATTAAAGTGAGAAAAGATTAAGGATAAAGAGAATTTTAAAATAAGAAAGACAAAAAGCAACCAATTATACAAAAGAGAATTTCTGTATGGCTGTTAGCCAACTTTTCAGCAGAATTTTTACAGACAAGAAGAGAGTGGAATTATGCATTTAAAGTGATGAAAGAAAAAAAATAAAACTTAAAATCAAGAATACCCTACCCAACAAGCTTATCATCCAGATTTGAAGATAAGGAGTTTTGTGTGTGTGTGTGTGTGTGTGTGTGTGTGTGTATAGATACATGAAACCATCAACTTAAAATAGTGACATATGTATGTATATAGGTAATTACATATGGACTTCATGGTAACCACAAATGAACAACCAATAATAAAAACACACATAGAAAAGGGAAATAAATTAAATATAAACCTAAAGATAGTCACCAAATCAGTAGGGAATAGAATAAAAGAGAAGAAAAAGAAGCCATAAACAAATAGAAAAGCAAGAAAATGTTTAACAAAAGTGTCAATAAGTATGTATATATCAATAATTAACTCTAAGTAGTTTAAATGCACAAATCAAAAGATGAAAACAAAACAAAAAATAGGACAGAGACTTAATGGGCAAAAAGAACAAGAGTCACATATGTGCTACCTTTACGAGATTCATTTATATCCAAAAACACACATAGACTGAAAGTAAAGAAATAGAAAAAAAAATCCATAAAAAGAGAAATAAAAAGAAAGGTGGTAAAGAAAAACCCATGTCAGGGAAAAAAAAAATAGACTTTAAAATAAAGACTGTAACAAGAGACAAAGAAGATCATTACACAATAATCAAAGGACCCATTCAGAAAAAAAAAAAAAAATACAGCAATTGCAAATATTTGCACTCAACATAAGAGCACTTAAATATATAATGGAAATATTGACAAAAATAAAGGGAGAAGCCAATAGTGACATAATAATACTAGAGGATTTTAACATCCCACTTACATCATAGGCAGATTATCCAGAAGAAAATCAACATATAGTGAATATTCCACACCAAAGCAGCAGAAACACATTCTTGGTAAATTCACACAACATATTCTCCAGGAGAGATCACATGCTAGGCCATAAAACAAGTCTGAATGAATTTAAGAAGATTGCAATGTTATCAAGCATCTTTTCTAATCACAAGAATATGAAACTAGAAACCACCTATAAGAAATAAACTGCAAGAAATACAAAAATCTGGGAACTATGCAATATTCTGTTGAAAAACCAGTGGATCACCAAAAAAATCAATAAGGGCATCAAAATGTACCTGAAGGCAGATTAAAATTGAAACCTATTGGAAATTAAAATTGAAAATTGAAATTGAAATTAAAATTAAAATGAAATTAAAATTGAAAATCTTTTGGACATCACAGAAATAGTTCTGAAAAAGAAGTTTATATTTACACAAACCTACCTAAAGAAATTAAAAAAAATCTTATAAAATCTAACTTTACACCCAAATAAACTAGAAAAAGAAAAGACAAAGCCAAAGTTCGTAGAAGGAAAGAAAAAAAAAATTTCAGAACAGAAAAAATGAAGTAGAGACTGAAAATCAATATTAAAAAAAAAAATCAGTGGAACTAAGAGCTGATTCTTGAAAAGATAAGCAAAACTGGTAAACCTTTAGCCAGACTCATCAAGAAAAAAAGAGAGAAGCTACAACCAACAAAAGATAATTTTAAAGTTAAGGGATTGCTATGATATATAGTCCTTTGGACAGCAAGGAGACAAAACCAGTCATTCCTAAAGGAAATCAACCCTGAATATTTGTTGTAAAGACTGATGCTGAAGCTGAATCTCCACTACTTCGGACATGTGATGTGAAGAGTTGACTCACTGGAAATGAGCCTGATGCTGGGAAAGATTAAAGGTAGAAGTAGAGGAAGACTGATGATGAGATGGTTGGATGGCCTCACTGATGCAATGGACATGAACTTGGGCAAACTCCAGGAGATGGTGGGGGCCAGGGAGGCCTGATATATTGCAGTTCCTGGGGTCATGAAGAAGCTGACACAATTTAGAGACTGAGAAACATGAATATATATGTGCTAATAAAATGCAAAACCCAGAGAAACAAATGGGTAAATTTCTAGAAAAGTACAATTTCTCAAAATTAAATCAGTAAGGAAAACAAAATATGACCAATAAGTTACCAATAATAAAATTGAATCAGTAATTGAAAAAGACTATATATAACAAACCTACAGGCAATGTCATAGTCAATGGTGAAATGCTGAAACCATTTTCTCTAAAATCAGGAGCAAGACAAGGATGCTCACTCACCATCACCATTTTATTCAACAAGTTATTAGAAGTCTTTGTCACAGCAATCAGACAAGAATAAATAAAGAGATAAATAAATGGAAGCCAAATCAAAAGGAAGTAAAACTGTAACTATTTATAGAGGACATGATCCTATAAACAGAAAATACTAAGAGTACAATCAAAACATCAGTATATTTGACAAAATTTCAAGATACAAAATCAATACATTTAAATCTGTTGTGTTTTTATACATTAAGAATTAATCAGAAAGAGAAATTTGCAAATGTCAAATCATTATGCAGTGCACCAAAAACTAACATAATATTATAGATCAACTGTATTTCAATTAGTACTATAGAAATATAAATCATTAAAAAATTTAATGAATTTGATAACATTTATTAGTGGCAGTCTTTGTTCCACAAACTTTATATCTGTCACATCATTTAGCCTTTACTGTAACTTTGTATTAGTTCTGAAAGGCTAAACTGCAATAACAGAGACTCAACATTTCTAGAATTATAGTAAAAGAAATTAGTTTATGCATGTAACATTTCAAGTCAGTAAAGGTCCTACTTCATAGAGTTATTCAGGGACTTAGGCTGATGAAAATTTATCAGCCTCAACTGATAATTTGCAATAATGCTACCATCATTTTCATTCCATTCATCCAGAAGACAGAAGTGGAATAAAGAAACATTAGAAAAGGTTATTGTCTAGGTATAGAAGTGGCACAAATTGCTTTCAGTTACATCATAATATGCAAATAAATTAGCTAGAAAATGAAAGATTAAATAACATGAAAGCAGAATCATAGTGTGCATTAAAGTAGTGAGCAGTTCAAGAAGAAGCTGTAGACCAAGACAAGGAATATATCTCTAGATAAATTATTACATAAATTAAAGGATCTTACAAATCGTATAAATGGACTTTTGATCTAAAACATAGCACAAGGATAATTTCAACAAAAAATGATAAAGGTTTTTTTGTTCTGAAATAATTCTCTAAATTTCTTTAAAATAAATGTTTTAGAAAAGATTTTCAGTTCAATTGCTCAGTCATTTCTGATTCTTTGCAATCCCATGAAATGCAGCAGGCCAGGCCTCCTTGTCCATCACCACTCCCAGAGTTTACCCAGACTCATGTCCACTGATGAGAAGGTAATGGTACCCCATTCCAGTAATCTTGCCTGGAAAATCCTATGGACGGAGGAGCCTGGTGGGCTGTGGTCCATGGGGTCGTTAAGAGTTGGACACTACTGAGTGACTTCACTTTCACTTTTCACTCTCATGCAATGGAGAAGGAAATGGCAACCCACTCCAGTGTTCTTGCCTAAAGAATCCCAGGGATGGGGGAGCCTGGTGGGCTGCCATCTATGGGGTCACATAGAGTCGGACACGACTGAAGTGACTTAGCAGCAGCAGCAGCAGCATGTCCATTGAGTCGGTGATGCCATCTAACCATCTCATCCTCTGTTGTCCCCTTCTCCTCCTCCCTTCAATCTTTCACATCAGGGTCTTTTCAAATGAGTCAGCTCTTCACATCAGGTGGCCAAAATATTGGAGTTTCAACCTCAACATTAATCCTTCCAGTGAACACCCAAGACTAATTTCCTTTAGGATGGACTGGTTGGGTATCCTTGAAGTCCAAGGGACTCTCAAGAATCTTCCCTAACACCATGGTTCAGTAGTAACAATTTTTGGTGCTCAGCTTTCTTTACAGTCCAACTCACATCAGTATATGACTACTGGAAAAACCATAGCCTTGACTAGATGGATCTTTGTTGGCAAAGTACTGTCTCTGCTTTTCAATATGCTGTTTAGGTTGTTCATAACTTTCCTTCCAAGTAGTGTCTTTAAATTTCATGGCTGCAATCATCATCTGCAGTGATTTTGGAGCCCAAAAAATAAAGTCAGCCACTTCTATTTGCCATGAAGTGATGGAACCGGATACCATGATCTTAGTTTTCTGAACGTTAAGCCAATTTTTTTTCACTCTCCTCTCTCACTTTCATCAAGAATCTCTTTAGTTTTTCTTCACTTTCTGCCATAAGGGTGATGTAAACTGCATATATGAGGTTATTGATATTTTTCCCGGCAATATTGATTCCAGCTTGTGCTTCATCCAGCCCAACGTGTCTCATGATGCACTCTGCAAATAAGTTAAATAAGCAGGGTGACAATATATAGCCTTGACATACTCCTTTTCCTATCTGGAACCAGTCTGTTGTTTCAAGTCCAGTTCTAACTGCTGTTTCCTGACCTGCATACAAGTTTCTCAAGAGGCAGGTCGGGTGGTCCTATATTCCCATCTCTTTCAGGATTTTCCAGTTTTTTGTGATCCACACAGTCAAAGGTTTTGGCATAGTCAATAAAGCAGAAATAGATATTTTTTTTCTGAAACTCTCTTCCTTTTTTGAGGATCCAGTGAATGTTGGCAATTTGATGTCTGCTTCTTTTTCCTTTTCTAAAATCATCTTAAACATCTGGAAGTTCATGGTTCATATATTGCTGAAGCCTGGCTTAGAGAATTTTGAGCATTACTTTACTAGCATGTAAGATGGGTGTAATTTTGCAGGAGTTTGAGCATTCTTTGGCTTTGCCTTTCTTCACTATAGGAATGAAAACTGACCTTTTCCATTCCTATGGCCACTGTTGTTTTCCAAGTTTGCTGACATATTGAGTGCAGCACTTTCACATCATCATCTTGTAGGATTTGAAATAGCTCAACTGGAATTGCATCACCTCCACTAGCTTTGTTCATAGTGATACTTCCTAAGGCCCACTTGACTTCACATTCCAGGATGTCTGGCTCTAAGTGAGTGATCACACCATCATGATTATCTGGGTCGTGAAGATCTTTTCTGCACAGTTCTGTGTATTCTTGCCACGTCTTCTTAATATCTTCTGCTTCTGTTAGGTCCCTACCATTTCTGTCCTATATTGAGCCCATCTTTGCATGAAATGTTCCCTTGCTAACTCTAATTTTCTTGAAGAGATCTCTAATATTTCCTATTCTATTTTTTCCTCTATTTCTTTGCATTGATCTCTGAGAAAGGCTTTCTTATCTCTCCTTGCTATTCTTTGAAACTGCATTCAAATGGGTATATCTTTTCTTTACTCCCTTCCTTTTCACCTCTCTTCTTTTCACAGCTATTTATAAGGACTCTTCAGACAACCATTTTGCTTTCTTGCATTTATTTTTCTTTGGGATAGTCTTGATCCCTGTCTCATTTACAATGTCACAAATCTCTGTCCATAGTTCATCAGACATTCTGTCTATCAGATCTAGTCCCTTAAATTTGTCACTTCCACTGTATAATCACAAGGGATTTGATTTAGCTCATTCCTGAATGGACTAGTGTTTTTTTCTACTTTCTTCAATTTAAGTCTGACTTTGGCAATAAGGAGTTCATGATCTGAGCCACAGTCAGCTCCCAGTCTTGTTTGTGCTGACTGTATATAGCTTCTCCATCTTTGGCTGCAAAGAATATAATCAGTCTGATTTCCGTGTTGACCATCTGGTGATGTTGACCATCTGGTGAATCTTCTCTTGTGTTGTTGGAAGAGGGTGTTTGATATGATCAGTACGTTTTCTTGGCAAAACTCTATTAGCCTTTGCCCTGCTTCATTCTGTACTTCAAGTCCATATTTGCCTATTACTGCAGATATTTCTTGACGTCCCACTTTTGCATTCCAGCCCTGTAATGAAAAGGACATCCTTTTTGGGTGTTAGTTCTAAAAGTTATTGTAGGCCTTCCTAAAACCGTTCAACTTCAACTTCTTCAGCATTACTCGTTGGGGCATAGGCTTGGATTATAGTAATATTGAATGGTTTGCCTTGGAAACAAACAGAGATCATTCTGTCATTTTTGAGATTGCATCCAAGTACTGTATTTTGGACTCTTTGGTTGACCATAACGGCTACTCCATTTTTTCTAAGGGATTCCTGCCCACAATAGTAGATATAATGGTCATCTGAGTTAAATTCATCCATTTAGTCCATCTTAGTTCACTGATTTCTAGAATGTGGGCATTCACTCTTGCAAACTCCTGTTTGACCACTTCCAATTTGCCTTGTTTATGGATCTAACATTCCAGGTTCCTATGCAATATTGCTCTTTATAGCATCAAACCTTGCTTCTATTACCAGTCACATCCACAACTGGATATTGATTTTGCCTTGGCTCCATCCCTTCATTCTTTCTGGAGTTATTTCTCCAGTGATCTCCAGTATTGGGCACCTACCCACCTGGGGAGTTCTTTCAGTGTCCTATCATTTTGCCTTTTCATACTGTTCATGGGGTTCTCAAGGCAAGAATACTGAAGTGGTTTGCTGTTCCCTTCTCCAGTGGATAACATTTTGTCAGACCTCTCTACCGTGACCCATCTGCCTTGGTAGGCTGCACACAGCATGGCTTAATTTCACTGAGTTAGACAAGCTGTGGGCCATGTGATCAGATTGGCCAGTTTTCTGTGACTGTGGTTTCATTTTGTCTGCCCTCTGTCTTACTGTCTTACTGGGGTTTCTCTTACCTTGGATGTGGGATATCTCTTCACTGCTGCTCCAGCAAAGTGCAGCTGCTGCTCCTTACCTTGGACAAGGGGTAGCTCCTCTCGGCCGCTCCTGTGCTGTCACATAGCCGCTGGGACTAGAATAGAATAGATTTATATTTACAAAAATTTTTGAATATAATATAGAAATATTCTATGTAACTCATACCTATTCCCCCTATTTTCAGCATGCTATATTAGGATGGTATATTTGTCAAAATTAAGTCCAAATTGCATTTTTTTTTCCATGGATTGCGTTTTTGCTGTTTATCCAAACACTCATTTAAAAACCCATGTTTGCTTAGATTTTCTCCTATATTATCTTCTAGATTTGGGACTGCAAGGTGAAATTGTTTTTTTCCATTATGAGAAATATGATAATGGTTTGGAATAGGCTTGTGATATTGAAAAAGAAAAAATGGACATATTTGGCCTACACTAATTTGCTGACAAACTGTTATTATATGTTTATTCATTACTGAAGATATTTGAGTGCCAATAGAAGCAAGTATTTAATTAAATACATTCATATAATATGAGTGACTGAAGGGGAATATTTGAAATTTATCAGAGCTTCCAAAATTACACTTTTAATGTTGTCTTCCGTTGAATAAAATCCAGGCTCCTTGAGGGGTAACAGCAAAGAAACCATTTCTTGAAGAGCAGGGAATTTATGCTCCCAGAACAGATGGAAGAATCCAGCTGATCATTCTTAATTACCTGTAGAGAACTTTTTATTTTAGTTGATGATTTATTAGAACTATAGTTATTTTATTATTCCTATAAAGAATTGCTTCCTTGTTAATATCCTTACTGCTAACAAATATGTTGCAGTGTGACTTTCATATTGTAAAAGTACTAACAAAAGAAAAGAAACATAGCAGAAGAAAAATGAATAATAGAAACAGTGTAGAAATTTAATATTATTGGATATTGATCTCTGGTTCATATTACAGCTAATTTCACAGTGAAAGCAATCAAGGTAGTTAAATTTGTTCCATTGAACAAATATTTAGCATTTCTTCAATTAATATTCACTAGGTATATGCTTCTGGCTTACTTCACTCTGGATAATGGGCTCCAGTTTCGTCCATCTGAGTAGAATTGCTTCAAATGAATTTTTTTTTAATGCTGAGTAATATTCCATTGTGTATATATACCACAGCTTTCTTATCCATTCGTCAGTTGATGGGCATCTAGGTTGCTTCCATGTCCTGGCTATTGTAAACAATGCAGCGATGAACATTGGGGTACACGTGGCTCTTTCAATTCTGGTTTCCTAGGTGTATATGCCCAGTAGTGGGATTGCTGGGTCATATGGCAGGTCTATTTGCAGCTTTTTAAGGAACCTCCACACTGTTTTCCATAGTGGCTGGACTAGTTTGCATTCCCACCAACAGTGTAAGAGGGTTCCCTTTTCTCCACATCCTCTCCAGCATTTATTGCTTGTAGACTTTTGGATGGCAGCCATTCTGACTGGTGTAAAGTGGTACCTCATTGTGGTTTTCATTTGCATTTCTCTGATAATGAGTGATGTTGAACATCTTTTCATGTGTTTGTTAGCCACTTTTATATCTTCTTTGGAGAAATGTCTGTTAAGTTCTTTGGCCCACTTTTTAATTCGGTTGTTTATTTTTCTAGAATGGAGCTGCAGGAGTTGTTTGTATATTTTTGAGATTAATTGTTTGTCTGCTGCTTCATTGGCTATTATTTTCTCCCATTCTGAAGGCTGTCTTTTCACCTTGATTTTAGTTTCCTTTGTTGTGCAAAAGCTTTTAATTTTAATTAGGTCCCAT